>CAIGRP010130210.1:0-21487 GCA_903798385.1 Fraxinus cuspidata
ATTCAATGAATTTTTAATTACAGTATGACATAAAAATTACAAGTAATTTAAAGAGAACTGCAAAATTTAAATATGCAAAAACGAGTAACAAATAAGTAATTGAAAACAATAAAAAATTTTAACCCGAGGCTCGTGTTACACACAGTTTCCTTAAAACAGATTTGTCCCCTCACCGTCTGCGCTTGAAGTTTTAATCGAGCGTCCGTTTCTCAGGATACAACGGTAAAACTAGTAGATTCTGAGCACTACAAATACTACTTAGGTGAACTGATTTAGTGTCTGAACAATACCACCTCCAAAACTCAAACAAAAATTAAAATGCATGCAGACAGAACTCGAACTGTATGCAGAAAAGTGAAACTATATTTTCAGATGAATTCGTGTGAATTAGAAAGGTGGAAAACGAGACATATAAACACTTGTCTATTGAAAATGTAACTTGCTCATTCAGTTCGTGGCAATTACCACATGAGTTTCAACAGTTTCAGAAAATGATTTAGTGTGTGAGCACTACAGATACTATTTCGGTTAACTGATTTAGTGTTTGAACAATACCACCTCCAAGACTCAAACAGAAATTAAAATGCATGCAGACAGAACTCGACTGTATGCAAAAAAGTGAAACTATATTTTCAGATGAATTCGTGTGTATTAGAAAAGTGGAAAATGAGACATATNGGTCAATTTTGCTCCTTTCGGTCTGACATTCGTGTACGCATGTCGCGCCCGCACACAAGTTCAAGGTCCGAAGCATATTTTGGTCCGTGATTTGCACCACATGTGCGCACACGTGGAGAGAGATTCTATGCTACACATGATTACACTCTTCAAAAGTACAAGCATATTTAAAGTGATTTTTATTTTCATCAACTTCCTATGTGTAACAAACATATTTTTAGTTTTCCCACCAACATAAACTCATTTTAATTGACATACTTTGAATTTTAATTTCTCATTCACTCAATCATCGATTTTGGCAAGTAAATACATGATTTCGATGCACTCAACAAATCAATCTTTATCTTTCAAAATAGTCAAATGGATCTCACTCAAAACTCATGCCAAAGTTAGCCACACTCATTTTTTCAATAATTTTTCCAACAGATTTTTCTTCGTGATAATTTTTCCAAATTTTTCTTAATAGCTGGTTGTATGATTAACACACAATCTTTTTTTTCAGAGTTACTTGTAGTCTTAGTATCATTGACGTTGTAATATAAGTAATACAAAATTATTATGTAATTTATAATATTTCAACATTGTATCGGAGTGAATTTAAACTTGCAATCGCCTCCGTTCTCTGTGGGAAGCGGCCTTTTGTCGATAGTCCGGCCAAACCCTAAATATAGTCTTTGACCAATACATATATAGGTTATACTCTATTTTGCTCTATCGGCTCTCTACTTTCTATCCAGCTGGACGACCCTCTATCCTTTACCCTCCAGGTCTGCTATAGAAATTGTCTTCGGACCCATGGGCGAAAACTCCGGAAATTCTATAGCCAACCAAAAATCTTTGTATTGATTCTGGTAATGGGACTGATGGACACATTCAGTTTAAGGAATGGGTGTTTGACTCCCATGTTGCTGGATCTTATTGATCCATCCGTGTGAATCTTCCTAGTGGCTATCCTTCCACAGCATACTATTACGGCAGCTATGATCGGATTGGTAGTAAGTGGAAGGTCTACCTACCATATGTTAATTCAGTAAGAACAATGCAAAATGTACGTTCTATCATTTACATCTTGTTTGGCATTTTCTTTGTATTCAAAAATTGTAGGCGGATTTTTCTTTTTAAACTCTCCAATAGTTGTTATCACGTGCAACAATGCAAATAATGATATCAAAGATGATGTACATGTAACTAACGTGATTGATTCAGTAATTCCTCTCTACAAAACAACGTCATTTTCGGGGACAAACTCTACTAACTTATAGAAGGTTGGGGACGTGATTGTGACGGGAAAAAATAGTTGGGTACATGATTATAATATATTAAATATCACATTAAATGAGACTTATTATTTTGGACGATTTTAACCTTACTGTAATTCAATTATTTTAATAGTATCTTACTTTTCGTTTTTCAATATATATTTAATTTATTTAACTATTTAGTTATTATCAATGTAAATATATATTTAACAGATTCATTTCACTTGTGTGCTTTCATTAATATATAGGTTCCTATTATTAATTCTAATTATAAGTTAATTAAAATTTCACATTCACGAATTCATTTCATTATTTATGTTCATATATGCTAATTAATATTCATTTTTACTTAATTGGAAATTAAATAAATAATTTAACATTCATTGTCATGTATGTATTTCCTAATATTAATTTTAAATTAATTAACATTCACGCATATTCAAATGTTACTTTTACAACACTAATAAAATATTTTATAACATTTGCACGTTCAACGTTGACCAGTTTGAACAAATGTTAGGATTGAATGTGCAATTTATCCAAGAATTAAAAATTCTCGAATTTCATCATTGAAAGAGATTTCTACGTTGAACTCGTTGAGATATTCCATAAATTTTCTCTCTTTCATCATTTTCATGTTAATATTTTTTGATTAAATGCACCTTATTTATTGTAGACGACTGTTCATACATACATACTCCAAAGGATTGTCATGTCTTACATTGTCAATCTTAATTTCCCTTCATCATCATTGATCTCATGTGGGTTTAGCGACCCAATAGAAGAGACATATATTTCTAGTTCAGATACTACTACATTTGCATCTAAAAAGATATTCAATTGGAATGAAAAAATAATAATAATAATAAGTGCAATTATGAAATAAAAAATTAACATAATTTGATAATAGTCTATACGTCTATATATCTACACCAATATTTTTTTTTTTCACTATATCAATGAAGAGAGCAATACACCATTTTTTACTTGCTCACATAGAGACTTTCAATCACTTTTCTCTTGTTTTTCTAGTGAGTTATTTGTGAGCGGTTAAGTTACAAATGTTCTTGGTTGATCCTATTTTTTATTCACGAATTTCAAAAAGACTCAAACAAAACTTCTGAATTACAATTTCAATCTATACATCATATTTTAGAGGTTGTTTGACAAAGTTTTTTATAAGTATATTTTGATAAATAAAAAAAAAATTTTTGATGGAATTATGTTGAAAAGTTGATAAAAATTATAAATTTCATTGAATATATGGTTAAAATTAAAATTTGATCAATTGACACTAAGCCACTGTTTGATGGTCATTTTTTCTTAAAAACAGTATTTTGAACAGTAGTTTTTATGACAATGTATGGTTAAATAGTAAGGAAAATTTTTAAATTTACGTGTAAAATACTTTATTGTTTGAATGTGATTAAAAATAAATATATATAAAAAAAAGAATTTTCAAGTAATAATAGTCAAACAAGAGCTAAACAAGGAATGGTACCCATCTAAATCCATGAAAACCATTGCACGGAACCTTTCTTGACAAATTGTACGCGTTTGCCTATTCATTCATTTTTTGCATTATTTCGTGAATCTAAATGAGCATGTCTAGCCCAGATTTTTTTTTTTCTTTGTGATATATATATATCCTCCACAAATCTGGCTAACACTATTTGAACAACAATCGATAAAAGACGATATCTCTTGGCCCACTTCGACAATTGTTAGATAAATCGAACGGGAACTTAGTCACACTTCAAGAATTTTTTAGTCCAAGTTTTTAAATCAATCACTATTGTGCAGATATTTTTAGTCCAATACAATTGCAACCACATATTCCGTCAAAAGCAGGTCGGATTTATATGGACCAAGCTACACGTACATGACCTTGTATGTTACACGGAGCCAACTGGGCCCATGTGGCCCTTGTATCATTTTCCAAACTATATAATCACGATATGGAAATATTAACACCTTCCAATCAAGAACACTAATACTAAAATTTTATTCTACCCATCTTATTTTAGAGGTTGTTTGATAAAGCTTATTATAAAACTTTTAGCAAATTTTGATTAAAAAAAATAATGAAATTGCAGTTTAAAAATTGATAAAAAAAAAATGTGAATCTCATGAAAATTAATAATAAAAGTGAACTTAACAAGTTGATAAAATTTTAACAAAGTTTTATCAAACAAGCACGGTTTAAAGAATGGTACACATCTTAATCCATGAAAATCATTGCACGAAACCTTTCTTCTTGAAAATTATACGCGATTACCTATCCATTCCTTATTGCATTATTGTGTGAATTCAAATGAGCATCACATGTCTAGCCAAGATTATTTTTTTTTTCTTGTGATATATCTTCAATAAATCTAGGTAACACTGTTTGAACAATAATTGATAAAAGATTATTACCTCTTGGCCCCACTTTGACAATTTTGAAGCTACAATTTGGCTGAATGTATCATTTAGCCCTTCTTTGGTTTTTCTTAGAATAAAATTTTCAGTAAATTTTGATATAAAAGTTAATGAAATATGTGGTTAGAAAATTTATAAAAATTGTGGATCCTATAGAATATATAATTAAAATTAATTATTGACTTAACTGAAATTTTTATCAATTTTTTTTTAACTAAACCAAACAGGACTTGAGAATTTTTGGGAGGAGCCTTTCGAAACGTTTCCAGAAGGTGAAAACACAGACCCTAATCTGTTGTGGAAAATGAATGGCATATTGGCAGCATTCTACTTGTCGTCACCAATTTTTAGTCCTATGCAATTGCAACCACATATTCTATCGAAAGCGTTACGGAATGTGCTTGATTCATGAATCGAAAATTATAAAGTCATGTCATGTCTAGATCGAATTATTTCTTCAATCCCGTTATAATGATATTAAGTTTGACCAAAAAAAAAAAAACCAAAAAAATCTACAGTGTGTGAGGTGTCACACTTTTGTATCCTTAATTTTAACAATACTTAAAATAATTCATGGCACATGTTGCTACACATCATACAATGTCAACCTTAATGTATACAGTCTCCTAATCAAAGTCCTACTGTGAAAATATATAATTATGCTACATGCATGTACATTTTTGTTGACATTAAGTTTGACATTATTGTAAGGTGACAATTTTTTACACGTTGATTTTAACAACACGTTAAACAATTAATGACGCAAATTTTGACAATACATAGTGTGTCAAACTTATGTACAACAGACACCAGATATATTTAATCCGAAAATATAAAACCTAATGTCAGAATCTTCGTTGTGAAAATTGAATGGCATATTTATTTTCGCCAGTTTTATAGTACACATATATTGGTGTGCAGTAATATTAGTCCTATGTAATTGCAACCACATCTTCTGTCGAAAATGTGCTTGTACACTATAAAGTCATTTCATTTCTACATCAAAATTTTAAGGCCTATGGCGTGTATTGTTTTTATAAATAGGGTGACGACAAATTTGTACTAAAAAAATCTAAGTCGTTGTTTGAGCCACATTAAAATTTTTCTTCTCATTCATTTAGTCATTTTCAATTATACATTCTTTAATAAAATAATATTTTTTATCACATCAATAATTTTTCCTTCTTTTTCAACCACGCATTCTCCATCAATCTACTATTTCAGAACACATTTTTTCCAAAATAACGTGGCTCAACAAAATAATGCGGCTCAAACACACTTTAAATGTTTTAGTAGTGTATTGAACCACTACTTAAAAGATACGTTTATTTATGTAATTTAGTATTCGACAAATTTACGAAATAAAATCATACTATTTAAAAATTTAAAACTATAGGATAATTAAACGTTTAAAGGGATGCAAATCACTGGTAAAGATAGGTTTTTAACGTTTTATGATTTTTTAGTGCTTGAAATGCAATCTTCAAAGTTTGCACAATACTTTTCTGTTCAGATTGGTGATCTTTTCTTTTCTTTTCTTTTTCTTTAATATTTTGGTTTTACGAGTTTATGGATTTGATTTGGTGTAATTTTTATTGTCCATCTATATTTTACAACAATTAATATTATTACAATTATCCGATTGCATATTGTCCATCTTGAAAAATTGTAAGTTACATGAAATACGTGGTTGGAATTAATTATTGACTTAAACTTAAATTTAAATCTTGATTTTAATCTCCATCAAATATAAATGAGCAAAAAATATTTGTGCTCCTCTTGTGGAAAAATATTATTATTTGAGGTTTTGATCTATTATTATTTATGAAATCAAAGTGAACACTATTGTGAAAATTTTACTATTTTAGGCATCGAGTCCCATAGTTGTTAAATGTATGTGCGCAGTGATTGGCTTGCAGTGTGGCATTGAACTAATAAATAAACGCCAATAGAAGTCCTCATTTATATTTAAAAACAGTTTTAAAAAGAGAAGATAGCTAGGGACGCCTCTGCCCATATCAAATTCATGCCCATAGGCTAATAGATCATTGATTCTATTAGAATTAGGGTGTGATCCGAATTCTACTTAAAAGATAATTGGGCATTCTAATTAAAGTCGACTCAAGTAAAATTCTATTTGGAATACTACTTTGGAATCATTTTTGAAATTTGTTTAGTAAATTCTAGTTTAAGTTTTTTTTTTTTTGAAAGCCCAATCGAGAGTTTAGAATTTGTGTTGGACTTGAAAAGGTCAAGATAAGAATTATGGAGAAATTTTCGACGTTTTTCCGTTAGCTGGTCGCTAATCTACCGCTCGAGCAATACTATCGAAATTTTGTGCAGAGAGCTTGCGTCCCCTTGGCTCCAGCCTGGCGCTCAAGTGGCTGCTCGTCTAGCCTAGGGCTGTTTTCGCGTTTTGACATATTTTAAGTATTCATTTTCATCTATAACTCTATTTTTAGAATTTGAAATATCTCCTGTATATATTTAGCTCGGCATTGTATTTTAGATTAAGTTAAACAAGTTATAAATATAAAATCATTATATTATTTCTTAATATTTTAGTGAAATCTTCTTTCTTCTACTTCAGATTGTACCATAAATATATTATTATTTTATCACTTATTATTACAAGAAATTGATATCACAGAAATCTAGTATACGTTTTATTCCTTAAAAATTGGTATCAGAGTTAAGGTTTTATTTATATGGAGATTTTGATTTTGGAATGGCAACCATGAAGTATAATATTCTGTTTTTGGATCGCAGCACAAGATTTTTGTTGTAGTGGGTAAATGCACAATCAACTATTAAAATGATAGCTAGGGATGCCTCTGCCTCAATCAAATTCATGCCCATAGGCTAATAGATCATTGATTCTGTTAGAATTAGAGTGTGATCAGAATTCTACTTGAAAGATAATTGGGCATTCTAGTTAAAGTCGACTTAAGTAAAAGTCTATTTGGAATACTACTTTGGAATCATTTTCGAAATTTATTTAGTAAATTCTGGTTGAAGTTCTTTTTGAAAGCCCAATCGAGAGTTTAAAATTTGTGTTGAATTTGAACAGGTCAAGATATGAATCAGGAAGAAATTTTCGACGTTTTTCCATTAGCTGGTCGCTAACCTACTGCTCGAGCAATATTGTCGAAATTTTGTGCAGAGAGCTTGCATCCCCTTGGCTCCAGCCTGGCGCTCGAGTGGTGGCTCGTCTAGCCTAGGGCTGTTTTCGCGTTTTGACATATTTTAAGCTTTCATTTTCTTCTATAACTCTATTTTTAGAATTTGAAACATCTCATGTAGATATTTAGCTCCGGATTGTATTTTAGATTAAGTTATACAAATTATAATATAAAATTATTATATTATTTCTTCATATTTTAGTGAAATCTTCTTTCCTATGCCAATTATCTAGTTTTTGAGTTTATGATCAACTACTTCAGATTGTGTCATAAATATATTATTATTTTATCGGTTATTATTACAACAAATTGATATCACGAAAATCTGGTATACGTTTTATTCCTTACAAATTGGTATCAGAGTTAAGGTTTTATTCATAGGGAGATTTTGATTTTGAATGGCAACAATGAAGTATAATATTTCGTTGTTGGATCGCAGCACAAGATTTTTGTTGTGGCAGGTAAAAGTGCGAACACTACTCCCTCAAATGGATCTAGAAAATGCGTTGTTGAGATTAACGAAGATGTCCACAACTTGAAATTAGGAGGAGAAACGACGTACGGATCAGAACGATCTATCACAAATTCATCTTCATCTTTCGAATAATATTTTTCAAGACTTTTTGAAGAAAAAGTTAGCTATGCATTATAATTGAAATTGGATGCATCACAAAGAGTCAAACTAGCAAATTGCATCTAAATTAGCGTCTATATTCTTATTGTATGACATAAGACACATCCATTGAAGATCACCTAGCTATATTTAAAAAAATCGTCGTTGATTTAGAAACCTTAAATTAAATATGATGAAAACGATTTGGGTTTGATTATTGCGTTCATTGTCCACTTCATATATGTTCTTTAAATACACGATCTTATATAGTCGTGATACTCTCACCATTGAAGAAGTTTATGATGTTTTATATTCAAATGAGAAAATGAAACATCTTGTTGGATCTGAAATTCATGGATATGCTGATTACCTTTGTTGTATAATGGGCCTATGGCAATAATTTTCAAGAAATAACGAAACAATCATATGGAAAATGAATAATAACGTACACATGAATGAATTTTACATTTTAGTATAGAAGAGAAAACTGTGACCGAATTATTGCACTTAGAAGCTAGGTGTCTTCTATGCTTTCTTTAAAAAAAAAAAAAAAAAATTGTATTAGCAATATAACATAATTCGTATTATCTTTTTTTAATAGAAGCACAAGTTTATATAGCAATTATGCATCAAGGGTAGGAAGATACACAATCAACTATTAAAAGAAATAATCTCACACAATTAGAAAATCGTAATAAGAATAATCTTATAAACTTTCTATATCTTCAACATTCTGTCAAACTCAATGTGGTAACTATAGAAACCAATTCAGTTAGCAAACTAATTTCATCCTGACAAATTGTTTCTTTCAAGGTGCAAGTGACACTTTGGAATAGCGTTTACCATGCATGCGACAAAGCCAACCAAAGAACTAGAAGCTTGTGCAATAGTATCATTGCCCGCCAATTTAATAGGAGCATCACCAAGACTTAAGACATATCCCACGTGCATAAAGAAAAAGGTCGAATCAAATTCTCGAACAATTTTTTAAACAAAATTTTTCGGGGATAGACCATGTTAAAGTAGCACTCCTGAAATACACGAGTTCACCAACAATTCACCCATAGAAGATGAATATTATGACTGACCTAAGAAAATCCAGACACACAAGGAGGCCAAGATAACAAATGTGACAAAAATAGATTGGACGAAAAGCTAACAAGATTTTCTTTTGAATACTTCTAGAACCATTGAAATTGAGGACAAAACAGTGGCTAAACCCTCAAGGAACCAACGGCAAAATCTCCAATCCCAAAACAGCCAAGGAAAGTACCAAGAAATCATAATTTTAACACAACCAAATGAGCAGCCCCGTGATCAAGTTAAAAGCCCAAAAACCGAACAATCACTAATCAGGAAATTGAGGGGCCCAACAGTAACTTGGTCCAAAACAAACAGGGAATCTACCACCTCAGCCCCCCCCCCCCCACCCCCCCCCCCCCCAAAAAAAAAAAAAAAAACGGTTATCAAACAGGGCCTAAATTAGGTGATCACAACCATGTGACATGTATTTAATCACTTAAGAGCATTATTGGTTAAATATATGAATAGCATTATTTAAGATAAAATTAAGTGATTCAAAGTCCCTCTCATTTAATGTCACTAGTGTTAAAATACTATGGGTGCTAAATTACTTAGACTTAAAATATTCATCATGGCAAATATCGATTCTAAAAACACGAGTGAAACATAATGATTATAATTGTACTCGGTAGCATGTGTAAACACTTTTTTGTGTCACACGTGTTACATACTATGTAGTATTATTGTTATTGTCATCATCGCCACCACCACAACTATTGACGCCCATTACCGTCAACACAAATGTCAAGAGGCTAAGACACCCTGTCTTCGCACCGAACCACAACGCCTTCATACTTGCTGTGTAATAACTTTCGATCGCAGTCTGTGTAAAAGTCATCACAACCACTATCGTAGTTCTCCTCCAGTTTGTCACCATGAGCACTAACATGCAAAAGCTCCTAACCGGAGGTGGATTGCACCCATTGTAGCAGCTTCTTGATGGAGATGGAGATGGCGACGTCTTAGAGTCTGGAATTGAAGACGTGTGAAAATGGGAGTTTTAGGAAATGAAGGCAATTTCCTCTAAAAGAATGTGATAAAGTTCAAATCCTTACAATTTAGAAATCCTTTTCACTAGGTACACACAAAGAAAAAAAAACCACGAACCACAAAAAAAAACTCCTAAAGCCATTTGCCAAATAAAGAGAAATCCATACATATATAAGAATGCTCCCCAAAAAATAAAAAATAAAAAAAATCCACAGTTGTACAAGAATACGCAAAAAAATCAATTGTCAAATAAAGATAAATCAATTTCGTTCATTACCACGACTTTTTTCCAACCAAGTTGTGAAAGAGTTTAAATATTATTCACTAAATGCGTCACAAAAAACTTTAAGATCCAATTCGAAATTTTACACATACGGACAACAATAGATAAAAATTAACCGCAACATTAAACATTTTATTGTTGGAATTACACAAACAATTAATAAAGATAATATACATAAATAAGAGACTTAAGAAACTTGCAAAGAGCAATGTACTAAAATAGTATTTCACTCTTTTTCAGTGCTTAAATTTTTTCAAGTGTCTGTCTTTCAGGATAAATAATCTGTTAGAATTCTTGCACTTGAAATTTAATCCAACTTGAACTTTGTATTTTTCTTCTGCTATCAATATGAATATTTGCAGTGCCATAATTAATAATCCATATGAAATCTGAATTTTTCTATCCATATGTGTAGATACTAAAATAACTGTTTCGACAGATTCTAGGATGAATATTTGTAGTGCAATAATTAATAATCCATATGCTGTACTTTTGGTTATAATTGTTTTTTTTTTCAGTCTAACATAATCTTAAACTTAATTTAGTTGCAATCAACTTAAATAGATAGGTCCAACTGTCATCAAGCACCTGTTTGTCTCCCATTTTTTTTAAATTTTTCTTTCTACATACTCATTTTCAACCACACATTCACATAATAAAATATTCTATACGTAAACCCAATTTTTTTTTTTAAACCATACATTCTCCAATAATTCACTACTCAAAACAATATTTTTCAAAAAATAAAAAATGGCCACCAAACATGGGCTAAAATTGTAATTGACAAATTGTAGTTTATGATTTCTGTATCGTATCATTTTAGTTACGCAATAAATAGACGTGTAGTTCAACTCATTCTATATTAAAGAAATTATTAGTCATATTATTTTCTCTTCATATATTACTTTTGGCTCTTGCTTATGCTGCCAAACTATCACAATATATACAAAGAGTTGTCACTGGCTTTGACTAAATTCTGACTCCAATGTGGATCATTTTATACACGTTTGTTTAGAAGACTTTCGAGAAATTGCAACTCCACCTAATTTAAAGATTCGATTTTTGTGCTATTAGAAATCCAATTAGCATCACTACATTCTTCTAATCCATAATTTAAGGTATGTTTAAGATATCACATCTAGGATTACTAGTATATCTACTAAACCTATATACTAATATTCGGCCTATTAGCTTTGATTAAATACATTAGACTGCTAATTATTTGAGAATATAACTGCGATGCTACATATCTTGCAGTTTCTTTAATTTGCATCAAAAGGAGTTACTGCAAACTTGCAATTAAATTGACCATATTTATGTTATATTTTCTGTACATGATGAGATTGAGTAACTATGTAACCTTCATTATTTCTTTTAATTTGAATTCCCAATGTAACATCAGTTGGACCCAAGCCTTTCATGTCAAAACTAGAATTCAACATTTTCTTCGTAGACATAATTACATCCTTAATAATTCACATTATAAGTTTGATAACAACATAAAGGCAAACAATTCCACAAGATTTATTATTCTCCTTTATGTACAAGCACTTATCACACTTATTGATCTTAAACATATATGACAACATTGTATGGTCAAATTTTTCATGCCACTATTTTGATTCTTGTTTAAATCCATATAAAAACTTAACAAGTTTACACACTTTATTATCTTGACCTTCACCTATGAAACCTTTTGATTTGCTCCATGAACATTTTCTCATCTAATTCTCCAGAATAATGCTATATGTACATTCTCTCTTACAACATGGTTGACATTATCTCCTAAGTTGAGGAAATCTGTGCAGTGATATGATGGATGAATTTAAAATCAAGAGTGTAGATGTTGTCACGTGGAGTAGTGTAAAGAAAGATATAAGGAAGTGCCTACATGTAGCATGTTTGAATTCTCCATCTAAAAATATGGTTCGTACATCCATCTTATACAAAGAAGTTATAGAAATAAGCATCCTAATTGATGTTATTATAGACACAAAAGAGTGAATGTCGAAATAATCAAACCTCACCTTTGTCTATACCTTTTAGCTACGATTTGTGCTTTATATTTGTCTATAGAACCATTGGTTCACAGCTTTTGTTTAAATACGTATTGGCAATGGCAGAGTCAAGACTGGACTAAAAAATCTTTTGAGTTGAGCTAATATGTAAAAAAGTTCCACATAAAAAAATTCATATAAAATATGTTTTTTATAATAGAAAATACAAGTTGCGTTGTAGCATCCACCACTTTTTTCTAGAAGCTTCTAGCAAGATAAGGAGAGGAAGGAAGAAGAGTACCGAATCATTTGAACATAGAAACTCAACCGATTTAGAGAGCTGTTGAACCCCAGACAAGTCATTATAAAGCGGCAGAGGCCACCAAATTCGCCACGCCATTAGCTTTGTACTAGGGAATAAATCTAAAGGTGTCACAGGTGAATTCGTAACTTCTTTATGGTTCACCAATTGTCAAGAACTAATAAAATTTGTTTCAAAATTCTTTAGTTCCTTAATTCTACTTCATTTTATAGGTTCCAAGTTTTGTTCTTGAACACCTGAAGTGGATGATTCATGAAGTATTCTCTTTTTTTGAAGAACTAGTACGGCGTTCTTGGTAATATCTTCCAGGAATTTAACGTTAATCTACAATATTTAAAAAGTGGGGATTGAGGAGAAATTTTGAAAAATGCTCGATAAATTAATAAATTATAAAACTATAAAATGCTCAATAAATTAATAAATTATTCATTTATCGATACATTAATAAATTATTCATTTATCGATAAATTAATAATCTCTCTAAAACAATAATTTTTCTTAATCTCCACATTATTATTTATAGAGGTTTTACTGTATGTAAATATTGCGATGGAAAACTATAAAAATTTAAAGATAAAAACATAACAATAGTCCACATTCTTCCAACTTATTGAGAAGCGTATCAAGCATGAAAAAAAAAAATGATAGTATACAAAATAGTGTGAATATCTGGGAATTTGGCGCTAATGGTACCTAACATACGATTTTTGTGCAATTTCGGTCCCTTAACATTTTTTCTTGGCACGGATGTCCTTAACCTATAGTTGTGCAAATTGTCATTTTTTACGGATTCCATTGATTTGATTTTTAATTACTTTTTATTAATTAGTTAAAAGTAAAGTCATTGTAATATTTTATTTATAAAATTGAGTTTTAAGGAAAAGTGGATAGAATATGTGAAACATGACCACTTGAGCACATAAATCATCAATTAAGGATGCTCTTCATAAGGGAAAAAAAGGGTTAGAAACCGATTTGCACAAGGGCCATATCTTGCGCAATTATTTTGTCAATAATCATAACTCATAGATAATAATAAATTCTATTTTTTTGACTTAAAAGTCCGTGAAATCGAAACCCTCACTCCCACAATCTTACCACTTCACTTATAATCTACAAATCAATTAGAGATATGAGAAATGGAGCGAGGCAAATGACGATTTTCCCATGTGAGCCAGCTCGGCTCATCCCATTAACGTATGAGCTAATAAGATGAGCGGAGCTGGCTTTTTTTAAACAAGCTAGCTTGCGCGGGTCGGTCGACCAACATTCCTAAAATCAAGAGAACCCGGATCGTAGCTACGTGGCCCTGTCCCAGAAGAATTTCCCCTTTTCCCCTCTCGTCTTCCCAAAAGTTGTAGCCCCACTTAACAATTAATTATTACATTTTTTTTATCCACGTAATTATCATTGGTAAGAGCCGAATACACTCATCCGACTGGTAGTTGAACCGAATACAGCCGTCAACGCTTCACACCCGAGTCGCCCATCTATCTATAATTGCACCTACACAGTTAATCGCTAGCCAATATTTTTTTTTTTTTTTTGTTGACGTAGTAATCGCTAGCCAATATTGATAATGAGTTTAATGGTTTGAATTGATGGGCGAATTCGCCATAGGCCGGTCAATTTTAATACGTTAAATTGTACGACTTTGAAGTAAAAAATTTATTAAAGATTATTATATTTCTTTTTCTAACTCCAAGTCGCCGTACCAAATTATATTATCGTGATTAAAATACCAAAATTTAGTTACATCTGCAATCTTAAAGAGACATGAGAGTGGAAATCTACGAATCGCTTATATTACTCGATAATTAACACCGTAAGCGTCTTTTTCAATCCCTGCACTTGTATGTAAGCAATACCATGGGGCTATTAAATAAACCCATTTTCTCTATTTTACTAAGTCCAATATTAGAAGTAGTATTTGACTGCTAGGAGAGTTTGTATATGGGGGTAACACATGGCACCAATATTACGTGCAAATATCATTAGGTAACCAAGAACATGACCAGTAAAGATCTACAAGAAGACAAGTTCACCTCCCACTTATCTGTCTTATCTTTCCTACCACATTTTCTTTCATCTCTTCATTCTACTCCTCTTTTCAAAGATTAATCAAACTCCATTGTACATTTATATTGAAAAATATATACAAATAGTCATGAGTTTGGCCAAGAGAATTCCCATTCTTTTGCTCAGGCTCCTGGCCTTGGGCGCCGCGGTTACTGCAACTGTTATCATGGTGACGAGCAAGGATTCCGCACAAGTCTTCAACATGAAATTTGAAGCCAAATATACAGATTCACCAACTTTCAAGTAAGACTACTACTCCATAATGTTCTTAATTATGTATCATTGACATAGAAATTTATCATGATATATCTATGTTTGTCTGCAGGTATTTTGCGTTAATAAATGCAATAGCAAGTGGTTACACCCTTATAATGCTCTTTTTCCCTTCCAAGAGTTTTTGCGGGCGCTTGATCTTGGTTTTTGATTTGGTAATAAATATTATTAGTGTTTCTAAACTACTAAAACTCGTCTAAAACCTCAAAATTCATAGAGAGGACTATTTAAAACACAATTAACGTTTTCATCAAATTATCTGTCGCCACCACCTACACTTCAAAATACTTACGGCAAATTGACATAACCCTTATTAGATTAACTTCAACAAGCCTCTTTCGCGCATACCAAATTCATTTCTTCATCAAAATTCAGACAGTTGCATAATTTTGCAAACCTGTGGCTTTTCAATGTGGGGAACCCCATAATAGGGCTTATTTCAAGAACCTTGTCGCTTCGACTTACTCAAAATTTAAAATGAGGGGAACCTCAATTAAAAACTTTTGTAATAATTTTTAAATTTTTAGATGAGATGTTCAACGTTACTTGGTTAAATATAGGCTAATTAGAGTGTTATTTCTGAAAAAATATGTAGATTATGGCTTTGTTGCTGGATTCAAGCATATCAGCATGTTTGGCTATAGCACAGGTGGGTAAGAAAGGGAACCGTAATGCAGGTTGGCTACCAATTTGTGGGCAAGTTCCTAAGTTCTGTGACCGTGTTACAGGAGCTCTCATTGCTGGCTTTTTGGCTGCGGTAATTTATGTTATCATTTTTCTCTACTCCCTTCACAACTTCCTCAATCTCTTCACTCTTAAATCTTAGGCACTTCTTCTCTTGTGGACTTGCCTTGTTCTATGGGAACATTGTTACTTTTACCTAGAAGCACTAGTAATTTTATATGGTTTTCTACCTATTGTTCTTAAGTCATGCTACGTGTACGTTAAAGTTTACATCATTGCTTACATTATTCCACATGAACATCATTATTTCTTTTGATTTTCTCGATACATTTTCATATCACTGTCCAAGTTGTGCCATGTAAGGGGTTTATCAACCATAATGTACACTACAATGTACGTTTATCATTTTCCATTGTTCTTAATGGTTATTATGGGCATTTTTGGGATGATGTATTGGAGATATAATTGTATGAGAATTAAAAAATGCACACAAATTATTTTTATGTTTTTCTTTTCTATATTGTTTGGTTTAGTATATCAAAATTACCGTTTGTGCTTTAAAACCATCTTATTGTATTAATCATGGTTAAATGTTCAAACGGTACCCTAACTTTATCTCATGTGCCAAAACTATACATGAATTTAACTTTATATCAAAGTCGTACGAGAATTTTCAAATTGTATCATATTCATATTTCATATATGGATTAACTTCTTTCAGTGCGGTGACAAAACATTTATAACATTACATTTAGTTTTAACATAAACAAAATTTCAATAAAAATAATAATAAAATCAGTCCTACTCCCGCTTATAGATTTTGAAAAAGGTTATTAGCACAAAAAGTCCATAAGTATGGAGTTCATTGTGAAAATGCGTTGCTTTTTTTTTTTTTTTTGCTTATATTTACGCCTTTCATTTCGAAAATCATAATTTTCATCCAATTTATAAATAAAAAGTTGTGAAATGAAGAAAAATATACCCTTCTATTTAAATAAAACAAAAGAAAAATAAAGAATTAACTGCCACCATACTCCCACATTTTAATAAAAAAAAATGCAATTGGGTCCAAAATAAGTTACTAAAAAAAAAAAAAAATCATCATCTCCCTACTTTCAAACCCCATACCAAAGATTTGGTGGCATACCATTATTGGCAGTCCGATTACAGAAGGGTTCTGGGGTAAAATTGAACTATTAATTGGCTTCAACACTTCAACAGGGAATTCTTTATTCAAATTGGATGGTTTAATCGTGGGGTACTTGGATCTAACATTATCTTCTATCGGTGAAGAATTATGAGCGTAAAAATAAGAGAAAAATGAGATCTGTAAGACTCATCAGAGAAAAGTGGCTCTTCAAATCAAAGATCAAATTTACACCAACGACACTAATGGTGCATACTTTTAATATCTGCCATTGTAAGTAAAAACGAGTTTTTTTTTGCTTTGGCTTGGGTTTTGAGGGTATTCGCCGGGCTTTGGCGAATTTTAGAATTTGGACTTTTAAATCGTAGCACGTAGTTTTTTTTTTTCATTATGTAATTAAATTTGTTAACTTAAAATCAACAACAAAATAATATATATATATATATATATATATATATATAGCTTTGGCGAATTTCAGAATTTGGACTTTTAAATCGTAGCACGCAGTTTTTTTTCATTTATAAGAGTTTTATGTAAATAAATTTTTTAACTTAAAATCAACAATAAAATAATATATATATATGTTACAATCGAATAATAATGCGAAAAAAATTTAAACAATCACTTAAATATAACTCGTCTTGTGGTTTTAGAGACAAAAAGTATTAATCAATTTTGAATAATCGAGTTATTCAACCATTTCTTTTTCAATAGATAACATGATTAATCCATTTCAATTTTTCCTATAACAAAATTGATCGGAGATAAATCTTGATTAATTTTAAGTTGGAGAAACTTCTTTCTGCTGATGCAATTGTAATCGGTATGGTATTTGACTTACTTATTTGACATTTAATTGCTTTCCTCAATATTCTTTTCCACAAGTACAAAATCAAACCAAAATTTGTGTTTATATTCTATGGTTATAAGATGTCTATGAAACCAAATTTGTGGGGGGAAAAAGTGTCCAAGCAATCTATCAACAGAAAAGGAAAAAAATAAAAATAATCAATGATAGTAGGATAAGATTTCCTTCTATTACATGTGTATGATAAATACGCTTCGCACTCGTAATGAATTCAATTTCACATAAAATAGGAAATAATCTTCTTGTCTACAAAAATGGTTAAATTTTACACATTTTCTCACTTTGCATGAGGCTCACAGCCTTTAGAGAGAGAAAAATTGTTGCTGCAACAACAATAACGATATTATCTAAGGTCATAAATATTTTTCATAATGTAACAACAAAATTAAAAAAAATTAAATTACATCATATTTAACCATATATTGCACTCAATTACCCCATAGAAGGCACAAATTCACATTAATTAATAACATATTATAGATCGATAAAAGAATTTAATCCCACACGCAAATCAATGATCCGATCAACAGAATAATGAAAAAATGTAATTGAATTTAAAGACAAAATTGTATAGTAATCAGTTAAATATATAAAATCTATTAATCAATGCAATTAAAAAAAACTAGGGTTAATAAACGATTAGATCAACAAAGAGTGTGTAACGATGTATAAATATATACGAGGGGATGTTACACAATAGAATGAGTATTCCTAATTTAGATACTAATTCTGTGATTTACGATACAATTGTTGAAGACATCTCATTGTTTAGAGTAGCCTAACAAGGATGAACGAGTATAAACGACAATGAATTTTTAAAATAAATAAGGAAGCAAAAAATAAAATAAAATAAAATTAAAAAAAAAATTGGGCCTTCTAAAGAGCTAGGCCTGAAGCAACAACCCCTTGGGCCTCTCTTAGGCTCGGCTATGATGCACTGTTTGATCTAATTTTTCTAACTATTTTTTCTCGAATTAATTTTTAATCATATATTTTATAAGACTCGCTACTTTGATCAACTTTTTAATAATATATTTCATCAATTTTTATCAAATTCTAATTTTTAATTAAACTAAATAGGGGCAAAGCATTTTTGCACCTTTGCTCATCTATGCAAACTGGAAAAGAATCCCTAGCTCTAAATTTGTGTCAGCAAGCAGTTAATACATTAACACTACTCTCCGGCCTTCTCGATAACCTTTAAACGATAATTGAACTTGCTTTACATTACAAGTTTAGCGGAAAAATTTTGCAGCACGGGATAGTTCACATCCCAGAAGAGAGGATATATTACACAAACCAAACGGATCCTTATTTCTTCATTTTAACGTTAAAAATTAGTTCAGTCATTCACTTGAATAACATTTATGTATGACGACGGATAAATAAATTAATTCAAAGAAATGAATTATTATATTTTTAGACGAAAAATATTATTGAAGAATATTCTACTCACGGGAAGAGTATATATCCAACTAAGTCAGCAAAATCCAGTTGACATACGATCAACCGCAACCATATAATCAGATACTCATTCAATGAATGGCTATTCCTCATCACACATGGCAATGCCCAAAAATATTCAGTGATATTTCAATTAGTAATAGCAAATCGAAACTGAGTTAACAGAAAAATAGCATTCAGGCGGAGTTTATCAAAAATGAATTGTACAGCTCTTTCCACCACTCCTTTCTTGTCTTCCTCAATTACAATATCCGATTCAAGAAAATCTGCTAAGATTCTTGGTTGCCCATGTTCAACCCTTCGAATTACGTGCTCTTCTGCAAGTCCAGACCCTCCCATCAAAATTGGTACTGCAGAAAAGCTTCAGCTTGTTTCATTATCTTTGATGTGTTTGTTTTTATTACTGAACCAAGAAATGATGCTTTCCAGACTGTAATGGGTATTGGATTATGCAGCTATGTGTGCCTTGTGAGCCTGTCGCATTTTATACTATACGATTTAACGAATTATATTGTTTGTTTATGTCTTGCGGATAAGCGGGCTGGGCTAGGGAATTCTACTATGTAATTTGGAGAGGCATACCACTAAGTTTGCAGTGGCACTGCTGATCATGTTTTAAGCAGCAAGCATTTTTTTTGTGTGTTGCATTGCTCATACATCCCATTCATTTGATAGATGAAGGTGGCAATAAGTATCCAAGGGGTGTGTAGATGTAAGGCCTGATTGTGTAAAATATAGATGTCATATCATGAATCATGATATACTCTTTTGTACCATCAGATCCGTTGAAAAGCCATTCTTATTAAGTTCATCATTTTTTGCTTGATGGTCAGGTGCATTTGTATTGTCCCGATTCTTTTATCTAGAAATGTAAATATATTCAGTAGTCTCAGATGTGGAATCATAGCAACTGATTGAGCTAGAAGTTCATAATTTTGTAAAATAAAAAGATATTTGCTGAAATTGTGGGGAAAAAATTGATGCTTCAATTTTATCAGATAAAATAGAACGTCATAGAGTAACAAGTGAATGGCAGCATTGAGTGTAACAACAGTGATAGACTCATCGATGAATGTGTGCTAAATGCTGAGAGGTAGTTAGCAGTGCCCAAAGTGAAGGTCTTTGATCTTTCTGTGTTCTTCTCTCTTATTCATTATGACATCTCCCTCCCTTCTGTCTGCCCACACCTTTGTTTTTAATCAATGTAACAACTCAAAATGGCTCTATTTGCATCCACCACAGGTGAACTTGAAAATAGTTCTCCGTTGACTGGTGGTGCATATGATTTCCAAAGAGCAACAACATCACTTACTCAGAAGATGTTGTCTTCACCAAAGAAGGTAACTCTTGTACGGCATGGTCTTAGCTCTTGGAATAAAGAAGGTAGAGTTCAGGTTTGTTTCTCTGATTCTCTTTTACATTCTTATGTTCCTTAGACTTATGAATGTCATTCCTAAACTGACAAAATCTTACATATCATGATGAACTCTATGTAAACATATTTAGATAGTTAGATTTATCGTCCGAATTATTTAGCTGCATTTTCAGCTTGTAGAAACTACACAAAATATTTAATTTGTTTGAATTTCGAAGTTTCCCAAGCTATCTGTATGTTTTAATTTACCTAGCTGGAAAATAAAGTTGTGAATTATGATTCCATGGTCCAAGCATATCAAATTCAGATGTGTATATACTGCAGTTGTAAATTTAGTATCATTTTGTATAAAGAAACTGTCGTTCTCGTAGTTCATCAATTGCATGTATAAGTAATATTCTTGTTGCAGAGTCTGAAGTCGAAGTCTTTTAAAATTAAAAAATATTTTAAATATTGTTTCCACTTTAAATAGGGCATCTCCAATGGAGACACCAAAACACCAAAATGCACCAAAATTTGGTGCAAAAGTGCTCCAATGTGGCACCAAATTTTGCACCATTTCGGAAAAAATGGTGCAAAGTCCAATTTGCCTCCCTTTTTATCATTTGCCAAAAGAATTGTTGGAGGGTATTTGTGTCATTTGTGTTATATAATTTTTAATACAATTGTTATTATTATTATTATTATTATTATTATTATTATTATTATTATTAAGGATATTATTATTATTATTTGGATTTTTACTATTATTATTATTTGCATTTAAAAT
>CAIGRP010130211.1:0-13905 GCA_903798385.1 Fraxinus cuspidata
TCAATTTGTAGCCAGATTACGTTTTTGGCTTAGTATGATCTGTATGGCTAGAATGAGGTTGTCTTGTACCCAATGTTCATCAAAGTGTGTGTGGGGAATCTCTGCCCTGGTTTTGGCCACAAATTTCATACCGAAAATGTTTTCTTGGTTAAAGACCAACCTAACCCAATCAACACATAATTATATACTTTCGTAAAATTATCGATACAAACCGACCAACCCAACCCAACCCGATCAACACATAATTGGGTTGGGTTAGGTTGGGTTGTGTTGGGTTTCAACATTTACATGGGTTGGGTTGGGTTGGATTTCG
This sequence comes from Fraxinus cuspidata, assembly GCA_903798385.1. NCBI lineage: Eukaryota > Viridiplantae > Streptophyta > Magnoliopsida > Lamiales > Oleaceae > Fraxinus > Fraxinus cuspidata. The sequence goes on from CAIGRP010130211.1 coordinate 314, forward strand.
AACAAACCGGCAACGTTGGGTTGAGTTTGGGTTGGGGAAAAAATCGACCCAACCCAACCCATACCCACCCCTAGTCAGAATTATAGAACGCATCTATTAATAACAACAGTTCACACGTATGTTAGTCTTTTGTAGTGGTTTTGAAAATACAATGCAATTGTGTTTTTTCTTAAAAGTAAACATGTAATGATAATATAACCTAAATTTCAATCGTACATGAACAATGAATGTCATCATTCTTGAGTACAAAATACAACAGAAATCAGTAAACGACAGTCAACATGAAGTTTTGCTATTGAACGGTACTTGTACATGTGACCCGGTTGTGCCCAACTATCCCATAGAGTGTGCATTTCCTGATTTGTACGGTAAATTCAGATTGAGAACGCTAACGTCGTATGGGTGGTCTACCTGGAGGACGATGTACAGTCGGTGGCAATATAAGAATGGACATCGCAGTCCACTTACCTTGCAACCGGATAAATTGCTTCATGTAAGACGATGTGTAATACGGAGAGCATAACTCGTACAATAGCTTACCTCTCAAACAAGCGGCACGAGTGGCATGAACACATGGCATGCGATTCAATGAGAATTCAAGACAAGTGCATGTGCTTTCAAAAAAGTCAACAATGTATGGGTCAGTTGATATACCAACTTGCGTTAAGTTGTCTGTCAACTCATGAGCACGAAGCCTCGTACACGAATTGGATAACTCGTCCTCCATCCTCAGCGTCAGTACAGTCAATAGCATTTGTACGAAGTTCATAAAAACATTTTTGCATAGTACTCCTAATATGTTCGACCAAACATGTGATCGGTAAGTAGCGTGCATGTCTTAACATTGAATTCAAAGTTTCAGCATTGTTGTTTGTCATAATGATGTACCGGTCTCCAACTAAATGTGCTCTTGACCAATAGGCGAAACCAGGTCTCTCCAAGTACGAAGCACATCGAGTACTTATGGTACGAATTTATCCCATTAATCATTCAAACTCTTGAGGACGATATGTTGTAACAGCTCTTTTGAAGAGGAATATTAAACTTGTGATTTTATATCGTTGTATGAGGTTCTTCTTCATGTGCCACATACAACAACCATGATGAAATAGAGGATATAAGTGAGAGATGTCTTTTTCAATAATCTTCTTCCAGTCTAAAACAAAGACGGGTTCATTGGAATTACCTATAAGATCTTTCAACTTAGTCAAAAATCACATCCACGATCTATTTGTTTCGGCATTAACATGCCACAAGCTATTGGATATATTTGTTTGTTTTCATCCTACCATTTTGTCAATAGAAGAATACTCTTGTATGGACCTTTTAAGTGACTACCGTCCATACAGATAACGGGCCTTAAATATTGCAAATAACACGCACGCTGGCACCAAATGTAAGGAAGAAGTAATGAAACTTTGATGTGCGTCATTATTCTCGAATTTCTCTCTCCAAGAACGTGACAGTATAAAGAATTTCTGAAAACTATCCTCCGGCTTACCACGTAGCATCTTCAAAGCATCTATCTTTCCCCTACGTGCTTTGCTATAACTAATTTTGACACCTAGCTCATGTTCCACTCCATGTATAATTTGTGTCGAATCACATTGGCAGTTTGGATCGTCTCGTCTTTCCATTATGTGTTCAGCCACTACTAAACTTGTTGCGTGTCGATGTACGCTACGCCAAAAGTTGATAGAATGTGTACGCATCATTAAATTTTTAAATCTTAAAGATTGCATACCGCTTCACTATTGATGCATGCAACATCCTATTACGGTTAGTATGCAAACAACAGTCTACTTTTTTAAACTCGATCTAATGACCCCGAACTGGAACTTATCTGTCAACATAAGTATTCGAAACTTCGTGTATAACTCTTTCTTGTTAAAGAAAATTTGACATGTAGCCATATAGGATGTATCCACCCTTTTAACTCCTTCGTATCTTTCCAATGCAGTGGAATTTGATAACAGTTACTCATCATCGCGGACAACATTTTTAGCCTCTGAACCATGGACCGAGTTGTCTGAGTTCTCATGTACGGGTGTCGTCTCGTTATTATAAAATACAGTTTCAAAAACATTATCAGTTGTCACGTTATGCATGTCTTTCACCTGACAAACGAAGGTGCCTGGAAGTCGACATATGTCGTCGTGTCAAATGTTGGATTCTCAGTTTTCGAAAAACTAACACAAATGGCTATTTCCTTATGAACAATAATGTACCCATCCAAATCTTCATATTCACGTATTTTGGTTGGAGGTATATTCATATCCAAGACTATTTCCTCTTCTTAAATGAAATGAGCAAGGAACTGCAATATGATTTCAGTGCATGGATCATGAATATGAAGTTTCTCCATCCATCGTCCAATAAATCCTGATATGGTGATATTGCTTGGAACTACGATTGAAGTGGTCTTGTTTCCTTGCCACTTCCATTCATCATGTACGTGGACAGATTATCCCACATGCGAGATGATAAATCTCAAATTACTACTTTTATCTTAGAAAACAGTAGCAAACTGGTGAGATCGACAGTTGAATGGTCTTTCTCGACATTTACGAACTATTGAGATTGACATTTTTATTGTCGGTCTTCCCAATATAGTTCAAATTGACTTTCCCGAAATTTACGAATTGTCGAGATCGACATTTTAATTGTTGGTCTTCACAATAAAGTTCGACAGTCGAAGTATCGAACTAAATGGTTGGAAATTGATGGGAATCAATTAATGGGTATGATTGGACTACAATCTTCACAATATTTAGCATGTTCATCAATGTTTAACTACCAATTAACAAAATCTTCACAAACAACTAACACAATGTTTCATTAATTAGGGAATCCTCAACTAGAAAAAAATTGCAAATAAATATGAGCATGAAGTATTTAACAATTCATTAATAGTAAATTATAAGATAAAAATATTAAACAATTTATAAATTACAACCTCTCAAACTTGAAGATGAATAGAAAATTACTTCCCTCTTGTATGTACAATGGAAAATGCTAAAAATAAAATAAAATAAAATAGTGTTTTATTAAAGACAAATTATACCTCATCAACATAGCAAAATGTTTTGATTTTTTTTTTTATGGTTAACAATTAATTAACATTAAATACACCAAAAAAAAGGTAATAAGGACATTTCACACCCAAAACATAATATTTTTGAAAACATTTTCGAAAAAAAATTTCTTTTTGACAATTGATAATGTAGACATCTATACAAATTCCCCTAATTTATATCATTTTACTACTTTTATACGAATATCATACTCTCAATTGTGCTTCTGTTTTTTTTTTTTTTTCAAAAGAACTATATCAAAAATTACCTCCAGTTCTAATAAACAAAATACTTTTAAAAATTATTCAAACATGTTCGTAAATAATTCTAATCTCAAAAATAATTTTTGATTTTTCAAAAACCCTACCAAATGAACACTGTAAGAATATTTTTGATAAACGGACACATACTTTCATTAAATTAAGGAAAAATAACATTTAAAAATTGGAAAATAAAAAACCTCCACTCCTTCCAACACCCTACCCCTATTCCCCTACAACCATCTAAGCACATGTTTCGAGGTACATGTAAACATTGAACGCTACTACTTCCGTGACTTAAATAAACAAATTGTTAGTTACATAACTTTGGTTTAAATAATGTTACTCAACGTCATTGATATTAAGCACCAATATAAATAGCAACTATATGACATTAAAAGCTAAATTCACATTTAAGGTCAATAATTCATTTTAATTTAATCCATCAAGAGTAACCACTTAAACGCATTTTAGAACAATTAGTGCTGAATAACATTATCCTCTTGGGTTCTACCTTGTATACTTCCAAAAAAGGCAGTTTTGGATTATGCTACGAAGGCAAACAAAAGATCAAGTAATCATTCTACAGTGAAACGAAAACAACCATGATATTTTTAAACAATAAAAGACTAAGACAGTATATTATAAAAATTTCTATTACAAAATTTCAAAAAAGGAAACTGACTTCAGAATATTTGGAACTAAAAAACTTTGTACCTTCACAAATTGAACACTAAGACAGCCTAAACTTCAATAACCTTGAACCAACAAAAGATGTTTCCAGGCAGAAATATAAATGGCCTCAATAAAAAGAATGCTCTAGGCATAATTTCAAAATCATCAACCTATAACTATACTAGGGAACTCCGTCAATGCAGTTGAAATCACACTAACCTGAGCACAGGTCCAATCCAGCAACTAAATTCGCTTAATGCATCTTGGACACCAATAAGTCCTTTTCACCAAAGTACTACATGATACCTGCATCGGGAGCTCAAATGCCAACGTCAAGCCTTAGATAAAACAAATAAACAAGATTTATGGCAGTGTGACTTCTTCACACTGGATGAGTTTAATTTGAAAAGGAAAGGATTTTTTACCCATGAAACAGCTACTGCAACAAATATTTAGTCTTCCTCCATAGGTACATCCGGGATGTCAAACCTATCTTCTTGTATTGTTTTGTTAACCACAGAAATTGGAAGCGGTAATAGGGAGTCAAGGAAACAAAAGTTTAAACAGAGGGAGCAAGTGAATATAACTAAAATCTTTACAAAAACAAGTAAATTGGAGATCAATGTGAAATAAGGTGAACTTTCCCTGCAGAGCCCTCATTGTTGTGTTTATATAAATCCTCATTCACCACAATATCTACATGATAGGTGAAATTGGATATGCACCAACTGTGAAAATGAGCATGTTTGAGAGGCTTAAATGAAATTTCAAGTTGTTATAAGTTATGCGGTCCTACTGAATGTTATAATAAGTGAGTAATAGTTGTGGATCCTACAAAGAAAATGTTTGACCAGCTTAAAATATATTAAGTATTGCAAAACATGTACATTATCTCTCTCAATCATGCAGTTGATCACATTGCAGTTTATGAGCTTTCCATTCATGCGTGAAAGAACAAACCATCACTCAAAACATTTATAAAACTAATTGTCAGGTACGTATATCCATGTAAAAAAGAAACCGTCACACTGGGGGTAGAAAGAGGAACTAATAAAATCATGTTTAAATATATAAACCAATAAAAAATGTAACTTGCACATCAAAGGAAAAAAAGGATATACATTGACATAAGGTCATCATCCTTCTCCCCACGGTTGCGGCTGTTATTTAATTCCCGTAATATTTCAGGAGTTACCTGCATTTGAAACAAGAAATAACAATTTATAAGATCATAAGTACCCATCTAACTGAAACAGAAGGTAACCATATTTGGGCTGATTGACTTACTAATTTATGTCTTTGCCTTTCAACTAGGGTGTTGAGATTAGCTTTATCCTCCTTTGTCAACTCATTTTTGTACCTGCACAAAATTTATGAAGTCGGGCAACAGGAGATAGTGTACACAATCATCAATCTCACATATAATCTCACTGATGGAATAAAGATCAATCATGCATGTCAACATCCAAAACCAGCACAGAGGATCAACTAGAAATAAAAAGAATTTAATAACAACAAGGAGAACTAACCTTTGGGCAAATGCAAGAAGTGACTGATGCCAGATCACAGGCATTATTCTGGAGTCCTCGTAGAATCTCATAAAATGAGCAACCAGGGCATCCAATACACGATATGGTAATGCATATTTTTTCTCAATCAGTAACTTTATAAAATAACTGCAACACAATACAAGAGGAGACATTAATAAATATCTCCAGGAGGAGGTGAGTAGAGAGAGAATAAAAAAGCACTAACCATGTTAAAATGATTATTTTCTAAATTCAATCTTAACTAGAAACCATCATCTGAAGAACTAACAGTCTTAACTCAACTGTGTAAATTTGATAAATGAGTCAGTGAGTCGACTAAGTAATTGTATATTATTCTCAGCTGAAAGTTAAGATGTTTCAATAGAGTGGAGAGAAGGAAATCAAGTGTGAGATGTGGAAAAAATGTATACCTTGTAGTGCCATAATACTCCATCTCTGTAAGCTTCAGTAGGGCAACACTGCATGCCCATTAGAAATTATTTGAGATATCTCAAGCTAGCTAAATTCATAAATGTTACTCCATACGCATAAAGATTCAAAATAACGCCGCTTGCTAAAAGATTAAGCAGTTACTGAAGTCTCAAATAAGGATCAAAATGATTCTCATGCTTACTGAAGTCTCAAATAAGGATCAAAATGATGCTTCATGAGACAAATATTTGCACCTCAATTTTGAATGAGAGTTGGGCATTAGCGAACTACAGATTTCCAGGCAAGTTAAGAGTAATGGCAATGAAGTTTATAAGGCAGAGAACAATTAAGGCAAAACATGCTAATAAACAGTCTTGGACTGAAAATGTCTAGTGGACATCTGATGAGGCAAACTCCTACTTGTGAAAACCACACTAGGATGATTGCAGGGAATGGTAGAGAACAAATAATTAACTTGCAACATGATTTATTTTTTAAGACCAAAATTAGATTATGACAATCCAATAGAGGGAGATTGGAAGTGGAATCGTTATTCTAAACTCATATTAAGGAAGCTGTTCTCCTTGATAGCAGGATAATGAAGGTAAGTTGCACATTTCCCAGGAAATGCCACCTCTTAGAGAATCTTAAGTGGTCAATGGTTTCTTTATTCCTTTATAGAGGGAGAAGTCTTCATATTTATACATTTTGTACAGAGAACTGTAGGGGGAATAAAGACCACAGGAAACAGCAGAAATGCTTTCGTAAAGCAAATAACATAATAATTTGTAGAATCTTTTCTCTTCATGTGGAATGTCTTGGATTATATTATACTCAAAAGCCCCTTAGCTCTTGGTGACAGGAGTGGAGGGCGGCCTTTTACACAGGACGCAGCAGAAATTTCTCTACAAAAGTATATAGCGTTTACACTTTCTCCTAGGCTGGTCTGTACATTGGCTTAGTAGAAAAAACATGATACCTGGAATGAAGAGGAGGAATGGAAACCTTCTGAATAATGCTCCCAATAATGACAGCCTCCCTCAAATTGCAAGTTCTTGACTATAACAGAGGAAAAAATATGGGACCATCAGAAATGTAGTAAGATTCAAATCGTGGAACAGAATAAAAGAAGTAAGCAATGTATTTGAAATAGAATTTATTTTGACACTAAATAAAACTCCTCGCATTTGCCATAGAAATGATGAAATCATAGAAACTTGAAAAAGATTTCAAAGTCATTAGTCATGATTTCTAATCACATTGTCGATCAGAAATTTGCATTTATTTCTTGTATAGAAAGTACTGATGCAAATCCAAGCAGACTCGAAGAAGAAAATCCCAACACAATGATGCAGACCAATGAACTAATTAAAATATATCAGTGCAAGACACTCTAACTTGCACAAGCTTTCCTTCCTAAATGCAGCAGAAAATCAGCATAACTTACATCAGGAGCCACCAAACAGTATCACTTAAAGTGGAAGATCTAAAATACTCAGGGCACTAGTTCTTGCTGCAAAGTGTAATGTATTCGAAGCAACAAATCGATCTAAAATACCTTCCTATGAGAGGAACTTATCACAAATATTGGACTAACTAATGTAAGTTAGGAGATACAGAGAAAGTTTGGGATCTAAAGAGTTTGGTATCTTTGCCAGACGTTTTCTTCTAAATATGTTTCAATAAAATGTATTATACCTCACACAAAGGAAATAAAATTCCCTTATTGAAGGCAGCTGGTTTGTACAGAGCCTTTTTCAAAGATTGATACAAGGCAAAATGCAGCCTCTTATTCTTCCGGATGTCTTCTCTGACACGTGGTAGTAAGACAAGTTTGTAGAAGCGTTCAACCTTCTTGACACCCAAATTAGAAGCAAATATTCTTGTGGCTTGATACATTGCGTTTGCAGACCATTTCTCAGGTTCAGTCAGGTACAAGACTTCTTCCCAGAGTTGTAGAGAAGATATGTGTTTGAAAGCTTTTGGCATCTTGCCAAAAGTGTATTTGTTAAGTAGCTTGCCAACTCTGTATTTGTCATTGCCACCCAACATCAGTAGCCTTAGAAATAAGGACAACTACACACAGAAGAAAAAAGAAAGGTCCAGCAAAATCACAATGACAAAGCAGAAGATAACCAATATACCCCTTATACAACTCTATGATGGAGTCATCCAATTTGGGTAGAGGCTGCTGTCCTAAAATACAATTTAAAAAAATCAAAATTATAAATAATATCATAGTTCTGCTCATCATACACAACTGTAAAGTACAAAACAGTGTCAAAGCACTAAACTGTCTAGCCATCTTTACAGTCGACATTGGGAGAAAACGTGAATATCTTGAATTCTTACAAAGATAATGCACCATTAGGTGTAGACGTTGCATCATCGGAGAGTAATTTTAAATTAACATAAGATCCATAAAAAAATTTAATATGAACACAGTTCAAACAATACCTGCAGAAACTTGGGAATCCTTTTCTTTGATCTTCTCAAGAATAACGTCAGCCAACGTGCTCTGAGGGCGATGGTCCTTAGACAAGAAGGCCTCCAGAAGCTTCTCATCCTCCTCGTCTATTTGATCCTATTTTGTTACCAAGCAAAAGAAAAATGAATAAAACAGATACAAAAAGCAAGTCCTAAAGAGAGAGAAAAATTCACAGCAGTTTTTGTCATTGGCCTCTCAATAAGTAGCCAAATCCCAATATTATGCTGTTGAAAACCTAGTAGCATTTCATATTGAGCACCCTCAATTGAGGGTAACCAGAGGAAAATACATACTACAAAGTACGAGCATAAATTTCAATCAATTGGTCAAAAAGAAAGAAACCCAAACTCCTCAGTTAAGGTGATATAATAAGTAGACATATAAACTGAACATCCTTGATTGTCGATTAATTTTCTCAATGCAAAGTTTAAGACTTCAAGAGCCCCTATCAACTTTTCCAAACCCCAGGAAAAGAACCAAAATTGTACTACATCCCCGACAAAATTGCTTGTGTGAATTGGACATGTAAATCAGATATTCATAATTTAAAATGGTATATTTGAAAATCATAAGCATTAGCAGCAAACAAAAAAGCAAGAAATAACTAACTCGATAAAGTATGCTCAATTCCAAAGACCGTAGGGACATTTAGTAGAACAATAAATCAAGCTTGGCATTTAGCTCCAACATTCATTATGAAAAGAACGAAGTAAATCATCATTAACGTAGCTACTACCCCACTTATATTTCCTCACATTACAAATATATTTTCTGCAAATAAAAGTCAATGAAAGGACCGCTTATGTGGTAAGGACTTGAGCACAGACCTAAAAATGCTCTTGCCAATGAGAGTGGCACAACTATTATAAACAAAAGTAGGACACGAAAGCCTTACTGAACCAAAAACAGTTCCATGAAGCTGTGTTTCCAAATTGAGGGGTACTTTATCTTCCTCATTATAGAAAACATATTTAAACAACAAATTCAACAAATTATTTTATCCAGCATCCATTCGAAAGAGAAATTTAACAAGGATGCATAACAACTTTCTCTTTACTAAGAATCGTCTCCAATACAAACCAGAAATTCCACATCAATTTCAGCAATACCTGCCGGAGAACAATTAATCCTCCGAATAAGTATCATATTTACAGATAGAAAGAAGTTAAGATAAAACCTCAAAATCCCATTGTCCAAATTGACTCTGCGTCTCGGAAAATCCTCCGAAGTCATCAATATCTTCTTCCTCATAATCATTGTCTTTAATTCCATGCTCTTCGGAAAATACCAAACCCGTAGGGTTCTTCTTCTCCTCTTCCTCTTGAATTTCCTTCTGCTGAGACAAGGCTTCCTTCAAAATCTTCGAGCTCATGCCGGAGGGCACTAGCTTCTCCTCAAGCTGGTGAGGCTTGGGTGGCTTGGAGCGTTTTTTGGAGGAGGTGGCGGTGGAGAATGACTTGGAGTCATCGGCCAAGAAAGGCTCCGGATTTGTTATCCTCGCGCGTTTCTTTGCCATCAGTGGAGGTTGCGGCGGCGCGTGAGAGTAAAGCCCTAGCCGGTGGAGTTTTGGCTCACAGAACGTCAGAACGTGAGTTGCTAACTAGGGTTTATGTCTGGGCATAGAGCTTCTACGTAGTTAGTAACACCTTCTTCTCCTTCGCCTTTTTTTATTTGACGGCAAGTGCATGATTGGTTGAACTTAAAATTTTACTTATAAGTGAATAAGTAAGTTTCGTTGATTAAGTTGAAATTTTTTAACAAGTTAAAAACAACTTTTATACTGTACTATTAAAAATAAAGAGATTATAATAGAATTCTGATTCCGATTAGTATTGAATTCCACAATATACACGAATAATAGAATTTGGACCGAAAATTATAAGCAACTTATAATGCTTATTGGAAAATTTGGCCAAAAATCCAGGTTTGACAATCAACTAGAAGAAATGGCCTTTGACCAATATTAAATAAAAGAAAAAAAAAACTCAAAATGTTTTAAATGGCAAAATGACAGAATTGACCTTCAGTTAATAGCAAAATACCTAATTTCCCTCATTGTCACCTTGTTTTTCTTCTTCCATCACCGTAAAAACCCTATACTCCCTAATTGAATCTAACGACTTCATCCACTATAAAACGCAATACTCGACTTTGAATCTAAGGTCTTCTTCCCAACTGTGTTCTAATTTAGTTCTTTTATACATGGATGCATGTGATTTTTTTCTTCTTTTTAGATGATTGTGATGAATGTCATATAACGCATTTTTCCCTTTTTTTCAAAGGTAAAATTCATTGGATTCCGTTCTTTATAGCCAATTTACCGTTTGATCGCTCTAATTTTTGGACTCAATTGTTGTTTTGATGGCAGGATCAATTTTTACTTTTAAGTCATGGTTCTACTGGTATTGTATGAGGAATAATCCCATCTATCAAGCCTTATTCCGATCTATGGAGTTTTACATATCTTTGGAACTACGCTAATTATAATTTTAATTATTATGAATGAGATGTTAAGCGTGTGGTATCAAGTATTGATCTACTATTGATGCAAGTGAACTAATCAGAACAAGACGAAGTTTTTCCTTTCATTTTTCTTCCCTTTTGATGTGCATCATTACAGTACTGATGCCTTTTAAGTGCTAGCCTTTCAATTGTACATTTTTTCAGTTGTATTGTTGTTATCTCATGAGAACGGCAAAAACGTTGATGCCTTTTTAAGTTAAATGTTTACGGTTTAGTTTTACTTTTTTTTTTAGTTTGTTGTTGCTTGTACATTTCTTTTAAGTTTGTTGTTGTTCCATGATAACGGCACAGGTGACGTTATTGAAAATATAAGTATTCATGAGAATGACACAAGTGTCATTACTGAGAAGAAAATGTCTCATTGTATCGTTCTGTTTGTTAACACTATTATAAGCGGCTACACTCCATCTGTGTCGCGAGAACCAATAAGTTGAACTCATTTAAGTTGTAAAATGGACATATCATTTACAAAAATTGAGAGATATGTTCATTACTTAAATTCTAATGATTGAGTACAATGATTTGTGCTTTTGTCAACTCGATATCATATAATCTACGTCATTTCAACCGTTCTTTGTCACATAATCAATTTTTCTGTCATACGTATGTTAGGAGTCCAATGCATGAGGGTGTTGCACTGAAAACAATCAAAATATAGGAGAAATAAATAGAATGAAACAAGTGTCGTTACTGAGAAGAAAATAGTTGTGTCGTTTTGTTTGTAAACACGATTATAACCTGTGAAGCTCCATCCGCACCCCGATAACTAATAAGTTGAACTTATAAAGTTGAAAGATGGACATGTCATTTACAAAAGTTACTTATATGACGTTGCATTGGAATTAAATCAAAATATAGGAGAAATTAATAGAACAATGCAAGTGTCGTTACTGAAAAGAAAACGACCCATGTGTCATTCTGTATGTAAACACGATTATAAGAAACGTCGCATCCTTGCCCCGAGAATCAATAAGTTGAATTTTAAATTGTAAGATGGACATGTTAATTACAAAAGTTGAGAGATGTGCTCATAACTTATATTCTAATGAATAAAAAAAAATGATTTGTGCTTTCACCAACTCAATATCATATAATCTATGTCATTTTCACCATTCTTTGTATTTTAGAGGGTCCATAGATTTAGTTAAATATTGTTGTAGTTACAGTTTAGATACCCTTAATTTAAATATTTATGAGAACGACACAAGTGACGGTATAAATGACACAAACATGTTCATAAAAACGGCACAAGTGTCGTTATTATGAAGAAAATGACACTTGTGCCGACAGTGGGATAAGAACATTTATTAGAACGATATGACTGTCTTTATATTTGTACATAAAAGTCCATGAGAACGACACTTGTGTCATTACTGAGTAATGAAAAGAACAACGTGAACATCAAATTGCCGTAACTGTGTAGAAAACGACACTTGTGTCATACTAATATGAGAATGTTTATGTTTGTAAATCAAACTCCATGAAAATGACACGAGTGTCGTTACTGTATATAAAATGATACTTGTGTTGTTTTGTCAATAGACACGAGTATAAGCAGCCATGACCCGTCTGAACCACGATAACCGATAAGCTAAACTCATTAAAGTTGCAAGATGGACACACCATTTACAACATTAGAGAAATGCTCATTACCTATACTATCTAATAAATTTAGATCATGACTTGTGATTTCACTGTTTGATACCATATAATTTATATTAATTCTACCATTATTTTTCACACTATTTTCGATCTTCTTAAGTTAAAGAGTTCAATGCTTGAGGCCGTTTTGCTAGAAAAGTACCAAAATATTGAAAAAATCAACAAAACGACACAAGTGCTGTTTAACAACACTTGTATCGTTCTGCCTGTAAATATGAGTATAAACAGTCACGACCCGTCCAGACACGATAATTGATAATCTGAACTCATTAAAGTTGCAGGATGGACATGTTGTTTACAACATTAGAGAGATATGCTCATTACCTATACTATTTAACGAATTTAGATCAAGACTTGTGATTTCATCGTTTGATACCATATAATCTATATTAATTCTACCGTTATTTTGTTACATAATAAACATTTTTGACCTTCGTAAGTTAGGGGGTCCGATACTTGAGGCAGTTCCACTAGAAAAGTACCAAAATATTGGAGAAATTAAGTGTCGTTTAAAGACACTTGTATCGTTTTGTTAATAAACAAGAGTATAAGTAGCCATGACTCGTCCGAACTACGATAATCGATAAGCTAAACTCATTAAAGTTGTAGGATAGACATGTTGTTTACAACATTAGAGAGATATGATCATTACTTAATCAACATGAAAAAAGAATAGCACAAGTGTCGTTATTGTTTTGATAACGACACAAGTGTCATTACAACACCAGTGAAGTTTTATTGTAACAAAAAAACTATATAACTATCATTATGGCTTCATCGAGTTTAAGACAACGACAAAATCAATTGTTCGAAACATTATAAATAGTTTTCTTTTCAAAATGATAAAAGTAGTACATCGGAACATAACACCACCATCATTTTACAATATTGCAAAAGCAGTACATCGTAACACTACAAAAGCCGCATATGTACCGTCTTGTCTTCAATA
>CAIGRP010130219.1:0-38528 GCA_903798385.1 Fraxinus cuspidata
AGGGATTGGAAGTACAAAAAGACATTGAAAGATCATGTCGGTCTCTTTGATAGTGCTCATAATCAAGTTTTCGCAAAATGTACCAACTTGATGAATCAAAAGCAAAGTATCTCCTACATTATTTCTAGCCAAAGTAGTAGTCGAAAAAAAAATTATAGGACGAGATTGACTACCGTGCTAGATTGTACTAGATTCCTCTTGATGTAAGGATTGGAATTTCGTGATCACGATGAATCCAAAGCGTCTCTTAATAAAGGAAATATATAATTGAGCTACTAGACTCAATTTTGTAAGAGTTGAGTGATCATTTTTCGAGACAACTACTGAGATTCTAACTTGCATTTCGTGTTTAAATTTAAGAGATTCATTTGCAGCTTTTGATAGGGATAATTGCTACGTCTTGCTCAGTTCTATCCTTCGGACTTAAATAATGAAGAGCGTTTATTACTTCGACCTCAACTTGACAAGTTTCTTATGTTTATGAGAATTGATGAAGCTTTATTTAACCTTAATAGCATTTCTTGTATAGCTCAGAAGTTGGTTGAAATAATAAGTTCTTGTTATTTTCCATTGGTTTATAGGCTAATCACCTTGGTTTTGATATTATATGTGGCAACTGCAAGTGTTGAAAGAGTATTCACTACTATGAATCTAATCAAGAGTGACTTGCGCAACAAAATGGGAGACGACTGGTTGAATGACAATTTGATTGTATACATGGAGAATGCAAGTGTTGAAAGAGTATTCTCTACTATGAATATAATCAAGAGTAACTTGTGCAACAAAATGGAAGACAACTGGTTGAATGACAATTTGGTGGTTTACATGCAGAAAGAGATTTTTTTGGAAAAATTGAGAATGAGTTAATATTGCAACGTTTCAAAACATGAGACCTTATAGAATGCAGTTGTCTAAGATCACAATTACAGAGTAGGTTGTATTGCGTATTTCTTTATTATTTTGGGTTATATTGAATTATGTTTTCATATATATATAATTTATACGTTTTAGTGTGTTACATTTATATTGAATAATTTAAAATATTATATAATTAAATATTAATAAACGATCTCATTCTTACAATCGCTGATTGTCGACGGTTAATGGTTAACGTCTGCTAGGCCTGAACTTTTGTGCTGAGTCCGCCCTTGGGTAGAGGGACACCAAATATAACTCTCAATACATCTTTCTGAAAACAAGACCTCACCTCACAGTTCTCATCACGACTGGCTTATTCTATTCCTTGGTAGTGCCAATGGGCAATACTTAAAACTTTCTCATTAGCAGATAACGGAAGCAAGCTTGATACCATTAATTCAATGTCTTTTTGACATTTTTCCCTTCCCCTTTGACTCAATAGCAGTGCTTCGGCTTTCGAACTTTGTATCAGTAGAATTCTGGCTTGATGGTACTGAAGCCTTTTCATGTCAACCAGGGATGAAGGCAGCTAAGGCACTAGAAACCCCGAAATGAGCAACCGGAAAGGAAGGAGCGTGCTTTGCACCAGAAGAAATAGGCATGGATAATTCTTTAACTGGGGTGAACTTTACTGGTTTTGAAACGCGAAATGCAGAATATTGGGGATGAATGAGAAACGTTTAGAAGTTCTAGGACTTCAATTAAGGACTCGATCTTTAGAAGAGGAAACGAAGATCAGATTGCGCAATGAAACATTAAATTTCAGTAATTTGAGATATCCTAATTTGATTAATATTATGGTTCCCAATCTTTCGGAGACTCTATTTTAGACCAAATTTAGGTCTATAAATAAGATTCTTTTGTTCAAGAAAAAATTGGAGGCTAGAAATACAATTTTGAGAAAAAAATTATATATTCAAATACGTTGGATCCTCATATTTATATCTCAATTTGAAATTTGAAGGTTGAAAAACACCATTGGCCAAGAGATTTACAATCATCCAAGAAGAGCATGCAATTCCATTGTTGGGAATTGTGTGTCGAAAAACAACAATTGCTTAGATTTATTTCTTCCTTTATTATAATGACTCCGGTAATGTTTTTCATTTTTTTGTTATTTAATTTAACAATTATAATTTGGAAATAATGGTTGCTAGTATAAACGATGTAGTTTTAAGTTTATTGTTTATTTAATTCAATTGATTTATTACAATCTTGATTATGTGTTAATTGCTTAATTTGTTTTAATTACAGTCAATTGATCACCAATTATTTGATTTAAGTACCATATTGAAATCAAAATGAGATATATTTGTCTAGCTTGTGCAATAAATGATAAGACATTATAAAAAAAATTGAGGAGATTAGAACTAACTTTACTCGAGTAATATTACTAGTTAATTCAATTTAATTGTCAATACATACGAAAATATAGGTTAAATGAAATGTTGAACAACTTAAGTGAAATCAAAATTCCTAACCCCTTCATTCCAATAATTCACTGCAAATTAGATCAATTAGCATAAATTATTTATAATAAAAATTCTTGGTTCGTTATCAAGTTACCATAGATTAGAATAGATGTTAATAGTAAATATTGATACATGTGGAAACGAGGTTCGAACTCAAAAATTCCACCTTATTACTTGTCACAATCGGCACACTAGAAGATTAATCAACTAATATGTTATATTTTTCTTATACGTACTTATTTTAACTCATACAGCAGTGACAATAAGTAAACTATTTCTATTTCCAACTTTGATCAACATAAAAATGACTTATATTAGAGAGAATTCTTTAAGCTTAGCCAAGCATGCTCAAAGCACACAATTCAAACATAATCAACACAAACAATTATGAAATGAAACTGTAAAATCTAAGGATTTCCAATTAATACTGTCTTGCAATGCTTCCCGCAAATCTAAAATCGAAATTTCATATACAGCCTATCCAAAGTGAAACTAGAAAACAATGTTGTTCTGATTCTGTAAGCAACTAAATCAGTATAAACATCTAGTACCTAGGTTTTACAGCAGGAACACACAAATAAGCGAGAATATCCATTCCCAGATTCAACCTCTAAAATAACAAATAAACAGAAAACATATGCAGTAGACATTTGGTCTATCCAACGGCCACAAAGAGATCATTTTGACAGCAGTTATGTCATCCATGATTCATTATTCCCTGTCGAGATAACACCAGCTGTCAGCTTCATGATCCTATGCATAACATTAAGCCCCTGTTTGGTGGGGATTAAAATCAGATTTTTAGTAGATTTTAACAAAGATGAGGTGTAGTTAAAAAGTTGTAAGTTTCATAAAATGTGTGGTTACAATTAATTGTTGACTTTGACTTAGATTAAAATCTTGCTTTTAATTTTTACCAAACAGGGGCAAAGTAATTTGAGCTCAAGGAAGTTGTTGGTCTTACCTTCTAGATGTGCCCTTGCTGTAGTTTCTGTGAATCTTGTCTTGGGAAGAAGCCGGAACCTTTGAGATAACCAGTGAGCTTTGCAGCCCTTCCAACAGCTGAGATCAGAAAAGAACTGGTGATGAGGAGTGCTCAAACTCTATGATAATTGCAAATTTCATCTCCTGATACAGCACCCATCTTCAACATATTCTGATATTGTAAAATATTTTTGCACAGTTCTTTGGAGTTTGTAACTTTTGTATAAGATTTTGGGTTGTGAGTGGGCGGTGGTTGAGAAAAGATTTTCCCTTGGACTATTGCAATCCAGCCGGTATCTTTTCACGTTTGTAATCGAACATTACAAAAGGAAAGGTTTCTTGATTCAATATAAACTAAGATTCTACGTGCAACAGCATTTCCATCTATTCTAAGCAAGGACCCAAAAAGAGTAACAAAAGTTCATTCAAAAAGAATAAGTTTAACAGAAAGACTCACCCTCGATGTTGGTTGAATTCGGCGATTTGATCGACGGGGTTCACCTGCTTCAGGAACAGAGTCATTATTTGCTGACTTCCTACCAGCAGGAACGAGTTTTCCTTTGTTGGGTCGGTCAGACTTGGTGCTTGCTGCTGGTGCTCTCTTACGAGTCTCTTGGGAGGAAGCTTGAGAAGAAAATAAAACTGGTCGTTCAGCTGCCTCTTTAACATTAGAAAAAGATCCAAATGCAGTAAGATTTTTCTCACCTGATTCATTCTCATCTTTTAAGTGGGTCGGGTCATCCTTACGAGAGAACATTCTACTTGGAATGGGCGGTTTTCCAGAATTGAGAGCTTTGGATTTAGACTCAGCTGCTTGTTTCTCCTTCGAATCAATTTTAGAACTATTTTTCCACCCACGGGATCCTGATCCTTGAGGCATTAAATAATCAGCTAGTTTCACGGAATCGCTGGGCACGTTAGTCTTGGTGCTCTTATCCGAAACATAATGCTTACTAACATCCATAAACTTCCTCTTCTTTCCAGGTTTAGGGACGCCAAATATAACAGTTGATCCATCTTTCTGCAAACCAGACCTCATAGTTCTCGTAGCATCTGGCTTACTATTGTCCCTAGTAGTGCCAATACTGAAAACTTTCTCATTAATAGATAATGGAAGCAATCTTGATTCTTTTTGTGTCCCAGGTTCCACAAACTCAATGTCTTTTGGCATCTTCCCCTTCCCCTTTAATTCAATAGCAGTGCTTCCTCGCTTTAACCTTTTCTCCTGAGGTGTATCTCCCTGAAAATTGGGTGTACAGCTAAGTGACTTGGACATTTTTATGAAACGAGATGCTAAGCATAAAAAGAGCAAATATAACACCTGTGAAGAGCCATCCTTTCTCGATCTGGACCATTCAATCCATTGGCCATCACTCCAAATTAGAGTTGGCCTGAGATTCCATGCTTTGACAAGAGAGATATCTCCTCCTGCTACAACCACAACCAAATTTTTTATTTCTCAAAGCCACCCAATTAAGTAGCTGGCAACAATTTTTGGGAGCTATTATCAGAAGTACCTGGGAAATGGACGCTTAAATTGGTTTCATCTTTTTCATTTTTCTCTGTAATCACACCTTCACGCCAGCTGAGACAGGTTAAAAATCAGATGAGATACATGAAAAGAGAAATAGAGCTTTAAGCCAAGGACACAAAAATGAGGAAAATCTTGAAGCATCCATCCATAGTTAAAGACTGCTGAAGATGAAATTCTTATAGCATTCTAAATGCTAACAGACCAAGGCAAATATACTTCAAAGACAAGGGCTGACCTAGTGGAGTCAGATGAATTCAACGGAATGTTCTATGGACATTTCAAATAATAAAAAATATTACTCTTCATTCACTTTGTTGCAAAATCTTTCGAAATATTACCCATAGAAAAGGTTTTACAAGACTTAAGAGATAAATCATAAATCATTCAATCTGTAGTCAGTAAAAGGCAAAAGTACATAGTGTAAAAACCAAAAACATTATTTATTTTAGCTACACGTAAAATACAGAATTGTATTTGAGATGCTTAATGCTGTGGCATCACAAACATGTAGATGTATATTATGTACAAACACAGACAGCACGTGCAAAAGTATGAAGTGATAAAAAGTAGGGTCAGGAAACCATTTCGAAAAGTGCAAATGGGTCCTGAACCTTTATTTTCTGGGACCGCCATCTCTATCCTTTTGAGTAATGTTGCAGCGCAAGTTCTTTCGATGGAAACCGTCCGAATGGCTATTTAAATAAACGCGAGTAGCACATGCTCAACTTCTTTAAAGGGTAAAATAGATATCATAAATAAATATAAGTAATAAAAAGAACGAGAAAATGAAATAAAAGAGAAACACTCAAGTCTTCCCCAACCCTACCCACCCCTGCTCAAACCCTCAACTACCTACAACAACCAATAGCCTCCCAAATCCCAGGAAACGATTTCACAGCAACAGCTAGCATTTCATTCATTGCAGATGCTCTTTCTTATTGACTTGCTCAGATGACATTGGATTAATATATTTTCTCAATTTCTGGGTAAACTCTTGAGACAGGAGCAAAACTCACGGAATTCTTGATTTCCAATTCAGTACAATTTCTTGAAAATGTGCAGATGAAAGTGGTGGCGAAGGTTAAGGTTGGGGTGTGTTTGGGGTGGAGGCTACAGTGGCTAGCAGTGGTGACATTATTGGTGGAATGTGGGCCGTATGGGTTTTGGTGGGAGTTGGGAGGCCACAGGCGATTGGGTCTGAATCTCCATCTTGATTTTGGATATTGCGTTCTACCACGGCCGGTTGTGGAAATGGAGTCGATGGTCGGTATTTAATGGGTTAGAAATGGGATTGGAGGGGCATTTGGTGGCAACAGGCAATTGGGCACTGGAGAAGGCAACTGGCGATTGGCCAGTGGGGTGAGCTATTCGGAGAAGATTGGTTGTTTGTGACAACTGGAGGTCACACTCAATCCCCTCCATAGTGATAGCGCAGTGTACTTTATTTATAATTATATACTTCATCTCTGTTGGTGTATTTAAGAAAATGATTATAAAAACACCAGATCCAGAAGAAGACAAAAGGTCCGAACCAGTAAATATCAATGAGAAAACAAGATAAATCAAATAAGAAAAGATGCATCTCATTACCAATCTTGAACCCATGCATCGACTCTATCTCCAGCAGACCAAGCATAATCCTTGGCAGCTGCTCTGCTTCTCTTCCTTGTCCCTTCAAGTTGCACAAAGGTCATAGGATGTGGAATGCGTATTATCGGAGCTTTATCACCTTCTGCAGCCAGAGGTACCCACTCCTTCAGCTGTTCTGACCCTAAACATAGGATCACATCAAGAATAACTTGAGATAACAAACAGCAAAAGAGCTCAAGAATAAGAAAAATATACAAGCATGCCGAATTAAGACTAGCTTGCATTGCACCTCTAACCACTAGAGAGAACACACTGTTATAGAGACAATATTAGACACCCCACCTGAGATTCATGACAATGTAAGAGCGTCTCTCACATTTAAAAAAATCACAATAACCACCTCTATTACTAGTTCTGAGTAACATATTCGCTCCCTGAAAACTTTTAAGTCATACCTCATCTAAAATGAAGCTGATATACCTAAATTTCCCTTGTGAACTAAAGATGAAATTTTCTACAATTATTTTAGTTAATTTGCTTAAAATAAACTGTAAGAAATATAATTTGATACGTTATTTACAGAGCTCATTTGACAGTTTAGATTTTGATTGATTCCCATCATAGACAACAAATTGGTCACTTACCTTCATCAGATTGGAGTTTGGTGTAATGAACTAAGGCTTCTCCATCCTTCAAACTCAATACACTGGCTGAGAACCAAACTTTATTTAAATCGGCACGATCTTTAAGTACCTATGATGCCAAGCAGTTGATACCTCGAATGAAAAAGATAGCAACATACACAATACATTTGAACACAAAATAGCAAAATAACTACTAGACAATGATTCACAATACAAAATGAAGAACTCAAGAATGCATGTAAAATTTACGAACCTCAACAAGGCAACCTTCTCTTATGATCGCTGTACTTCCATTTGGATCGTGAATGGGAGACTTAGATCTTGATTCAATATCTGATTCAGGAACAAAGCCAACAGTTTTAGCAGAGTCAGATGCTTGGCGAATCTTTTGAGCTTTTGAATTATGCTCACTGTACTTGACAGAGGCAATCAAACTATTATCTGCTATGATTTGATCATCTTTTATATTTCTAGTTAATGCTCTTTGAACCACTGTCTCCTCATCTGGTACCTCACGTTGGTTGACCACATTATTCTCAGATTCATTTCTATTCATGTCATTTGGTTCTGAAACCTGCAAAGAAGGTGCATGCAAGACCTTCCAGTAACCATCAGGACCAGCTTCTGCTAATTCAATCAAAGGCAAAGGATCACTCATAGCTACAACTTTTCCTGCTTGTGATACTGCTTCTGCGGCCAATTCTGCAGCGTTGACAATAGAATTTAAATTTTCTGCATGCCTCGAGGCAGCTGAAGCGACCTCAACCCTTTTCCTTGCAGCTTCCCTAGCCGCAGATATGATTGAACTGGAACCACCATTTCCATCCCCACCCTTCAAAATAGATACAGGAGTTGCATTTTCAAGATTGTTCACAAACATGGGAAGAGCAACAACATTGTTTCTGGTATCACTCGCAGTTCCATAATTGGTCACTGCGTCATCGGCCATTTGTTTTGCTTGCACTGCAGCTTTTGAAGCAATCTGAGCAGCTGCAGCTGCAGCCTTTGCAACAGAAGCAGCAGCAGCTATGGTAACAGCAGCAGAAGCTAACTTAGCCTCAGCATCTGACGTCAAGCCAGCATTCTTCAGCTGATCCAACTGACTCCAGACACCTTGGCAATGACTCATGGCAGCGGCCGCATGATCAGCAGCCACCTCCGCTTGGAGCTTTGCCTCCTCAACCTTGTTAAGGTCCTCCAGATTTATCCCCCTCTTCTCCATATTTATCTCCCCCCTACTTGGGTTATCACTATAAGTTGAGAGAGATGCAGCAACAAAAGATTTATCAGAATTGCTTTTCAGCATGAAAGTAGAAGGGGTTGTCACGGTAACAGATGTAGAATAATGACTACTGACTTTAGGAGCAGACATTAATTCTGCCCGACTTCGGGCAAGCAGAGAGAATGGGTTATGATCCTCCACTACAGGAGCCTTCTTTGACAAATGACTATTTAATACAGGTGCGGAAACAAGATCCCTCTGAGTAGCTGGGGCAGAACTCTGTACAAGATCCTCAGCCCCAGAAGTCTTCTTCCTCTTTCGAGCCTTTGTATCAGTAGAATTCAAGCCAGGTGATACTGAAGCCTTTTTCATGTCAACCAGGGAAAAAGGCACTGCTAAGGCACTAGATACCCCAGAATGAGAAACCGAAATGGGAGATGGGTGCTTTGAACTGGAAGAAATAGGCATAGATAATTCTTTAACTGGGGTTAATTTTACTGGTTCCGTGACAGGAAATGCAGAATATTGAGTACCGATATCGAAGGAAGAACTTTGAGAAGAAGCAACCCACGGTCCAGGAAAGGGAGTTTGTGAAAGCCACGAGGTGGTAGGTGAAACAAGGTTCCGAATGGGTTGAGTCTGATAAGGATGCAAAGGGGAAACAGCCTGATAATCAAAAATAGCAGATCTGCCCACATTGCTTGATAACAGACCATCACAAGATGGTGTAGATATGTTCCACAGGGGTGATGAAGGAGGGATCATGGGATTAGCTATCGGTAAAAGGGAAGTCTTGCCACCGGCTCGAGCTGCTGATGAAGTAATAACTTTACTTTGAGGCGGACCTTGTTTGCCGGCTTGATCTGAAGCTTTAGCACCTGAAATACTCAAATTCTGACACATTAGCCAATGGTAAAACATACTTGTTACTAAACAAGACTCTAGAGAGTGAGGTACCTGAACTTGATTGTACAGGTGTTTCAGAAATATTTCCCTGTGATTTTTGATTATGAATCCTTTCTACACAAGCACGCCATGAATGCTCCCAGATGCTTCTCCCTCCATCTGTCATTATAAGATAAAGTAAAGATATTATATTGTCCAGGGTTCATGTATTAAGATAGGAGACAAAAAGAAGCAAAGACAAATGAACCAGACATACCAAAGGCTGACACCATACAAGTCTCATCAGGTGCTGCTCCTTGTCTGCAACCAATACCATTAAAAACATAATGAAACCATAACAAAGAATGAAAGACAGGATAAGTGAAGATCAATGAAACCAAACATATACAACAATATAGATTTCAACGGCAATTACAATCTCGCATATCAATCTTCCATGTTTACAAATTAATGCATTAGTCAGTGTCTTTGCACTAGAAAGATTAGAGTTCAAATGATAAGATCATATGAATCTATATATAATGGTACCACAAACGAAAACTTGCATGAGCACCAACCAAAACATTAGAAATGAAAATATAAAACCGAAACTCACATAAGGGATCCATAAACAAATATCTGCGCTCGCAGCTGCACTTGCTGTAAATCCGTAAAAGGCTGGTGAAAGAGTGCAGATGAAGGAGCAGAAGTGTTTAGATCTGGCAGGTAGGAGGTAGGAACAGAGACGATCCCACTTGGCTTTGTGGTGCTGCGTTCAACATTTCCAGTTTCAAATTGCATGAGTTGACCGGTAACAGAATGGCTCAAAGACAAATGTGCCTTGTCTCCCCTCTCTTTCTGTTTCAGTGGTGGTGTTTCCTTCACTCCCTTTTTTCCAGTTTCTTTCACAGATTTACCACCACCACGCCTAGCCTTACGTTCAGAGTGACCTTTAAGACCTTCAGGGGGAGCCCTCCCATCAAACGCTAGGGGACTTCCGTGAGAAATTTCAGGCATTACCTTAGCATCTACTTGACGGTTACTAGACGTAGAAGCAGATCCCTCCACATACTACAATAGATATTTGGACAGGTCATTAGAAAAGACTCAGCAATGAGAGCAAAACAAAGTTATGCAATATCAAGAAATTCTCAAGCCATAACCAAAAGAAGTAATACCGGAGATATTTTGAGTGCTTGAATAGTGGGAAATGATTGTGAACTCACGCCAGGATCTCCCTTAGATTGACATGCCAGTGGTCCAACATCAAAAGTAAAGGTCCCATCTTCCTTGGAGACATCTTTTGATCCAGGATGAGTGGGTGTTTCACCTCCAGATTGGTGAACATTCTCAGCCACGGGCTCTTTAAGGCTCTCCTGTTCGTCTCTTTCACGTTGTGCATGCCCTGGGCAACTAATGCCACCTGAAGAAACCTGGTTAGATCGATCAATTTCCACAGAACCACCTGTAACTGCAGTCATGCAAGCAGAAAAATCAAGAGCTATCAGAAAGAGTCAACAATTGAAATGCTCACTTGCAAAAAAGAAACTCAATATTAATATGCTACAATTAACAGAGAATTATTATGTGTGTACATAATGCCCAAGTGGCATTTCATCATTGGCCGGTGGAAAAACAGTTTTCTTTTTTTTTTTTTTTTACCAACCAATGATGAAATGCTACTTGGGCATTATGTACACCAGGTAGTAAACCCTAATGTACATGTAACCAATGATGAAATGCCAATTGGGCATTATATACACCACGGATGTACATGTAGCAAAACCCATTAACAAATGACATTATTTGACAACAAAGAAATAAGTTTCGAGGAACATATAAAAAATATTTCGTAACCACAAAACATAATCCAAATATATGCTGCAAATTTGAAAGCCAATATATGATGCCATTTTCTTCTGAATTAAACAAGTCCTTCGTCAACAATTAATCCATCTCTGCTGAGCCAGTCATTAGTTACTTCAAAATTAAAAATCCTCACGTCTAGTTCAAGTCACCAAGAATTTCAGTATCACGTCAACATGCAGCGAAGATCAAGTTTCAAATCTGAACAGCTGTCTCTTGACAGTTGGTTACAGCGGTTCCAAGTCATAAAATCGTGAGGCAAGAAAACGTAAGAGATCACAATATTGAATCATTTCATCACGATATTGGGTGCTAATTTAGTAAGCCAGCAAAATCAAGGTTAGGGATTAGTAGGTAAGGCTTCTAGCAGTAAGGGTTCAGTTGTTCAGAGGGAAGAAGGGAGGACACCGGTGTTGCATATTCAGCGAAGCATCTGGCATTGCTGAAAAGCTACACCGCACAATTAAGATGAGGTTCTGACTGGAAACCCCACTATTGAAATAGACCATCCTTAGAAATACATTGTATAACATAGAAATAAGGACAAACAACTTGTCATAACTACAAAAATAAATCAGGAGAAAGAAGTATATATTCATTAGCAATGAAAATAAGCAACAATTAGTTAAAAGAAAATAGATTTTCTCTTTTCTTTATCGTGGGTCAATGGAAGAGACGGAACACGACGAGATAGAGTTGTGAAACAAGGGATGTATATCCACAAACCAAGTGTTTTCATTTCTAGCTGAGCCACAATATCCGCAAGGTAAGTATTAATTCACCTGAATCTATCAAAGAAATTGCTCCATGGTTTTTTTCAATCTTTTTGTCCATCAAATTTTCAACAGGTGCCAATT
Source organism: Fraxinus cuspidata (assembly GCA_903798385.1). NCBI lineage: Eukaryota > Viridiplantae > Streptophyta > Magnoliopsida > Lamiales > Oleaceae > Fraxinus > Fraxinus cuspidata. The sequence continues at coordinate 11,973 of CAIGRP010130219.1, forward strand.
CAGCACCGTCACCTTCTTGAACAATTATATCACAGATAGGACGTGCTTCCAAATTTTCAGATAACTCTTGACTGGCCTTGTCATGAGTTGCAGCATCAGCAGTCTGCATCACAGAAATAGATTGATCGTCTGTCTTACATCCGGGCTTTTGAGGTTCAGAAACAGTGGCTAGCTTATCTTCCATTTCTGAGGACCGTCCCAAGATTGATGTCCTTGGTTCTTCAAGGACTTCCAGTTCAGTTTCTTCATTCTCATCTTTGTGCACTAACACCACATCATTTAATGGGGACTTGAGCTCTTCATTGCAATCCCCAACCTTTGATCCCAAGTTTGTATCTTCCACCTGGGTGTTCATTACTGCGAGGTAATGCAAAGAATCAACAGGTTTAGGTAACGATGAAGATTTAGTAGACTAAGCCCCTATTTGGGGATTTGGAAAGGGAGGAGCACGCATGACATACATATACACATACCTGAAAATTCGCCAACAGGGGTTTTGGATTCTGAGTCAACGTTTTCTTTAACTCCCTCACCGGGAACGCTGGATCCTACCAATTTCTCATTGTCATCACAATCCATATCATTCAAATCCGACTTCTCATCTCCTTTCTGACCTGCAGAAAGATCCTGATTACATTTGAGGGAATATGTCGGCATGGAGGGATTGGTTTCACAATAGATTTGCATGGATCCAGACAAAAGAGATGAGCCATCGTGATCATCATCGTTTAAGTTCTCTGCACGCATCCCAGTAACATCACTGGCATCTTTCATATCCTCAATTATTGAATTTCCCCCAACGCATCCACCAGCAAAGGATGTAACTGTCAGATCACCAAGATCTTTTGCAGCATTATCCTGTTCAGAAGAATTGCCTTGTACCTCATATAACATGGATGCCTCATAAGTGGTAGGTGAACCCTCCAGCAGGTTGTTACTTCCATGTTGAGTATCTTCTTTATCAATAGTACTCCTCTGTCCATCTGGCGGTTGAATTGCAGAACGAACCTTCAGCTCAGAATTGGAGCAGATTTCAAGGGAAGCAGCATTTATGCCTTCTATGGCACGCTCAATACGGCTCTCTGCTTGAATCGAAACAGGTGACACCTCGTTTAACTTATTTTCACCAGATATCTGCCGTTCAATCTCTGTGACTACTGAGAGGGCCACAGCTGCACATGTGCTACCATCCCCAGGTTGAACTATATCTTCCTTGCACCGTTCTGAAGTCAGCAACAAAGAGCCTCCCTTCTCTGGAACACCGGATGGATCCCCAAATTTATTTATGCCGGTTTCAACTGCATGCTTTTCTATAGATTCCATCTTTGATGAGACCCCAACAGCAGAACTCAACCTTGAGTTAACAGTTTCAACATCACTTCCACCAGAAATTTCATAATCTGTATTCAACTCTTTCTTATCTTCCTCAACTCTCTTACAAATATCTTTTTCTAAACCACTCAAACTTACAGTCTCAATATCCCGAGCCTTGTCCAAATAATTCGACTCCCCGACACTCCTAGTAACTTCCAGCAAAGAGCTCTCTGTATTATCATTTTGCATCCCGGTAACAGATAAAATTTCTTGTATTTTGTCCCTAGAAGTATTGGGTTCCCCTTGACCATCATTAATGCACCCTGTATCATTTCGCAAATTTTCTCTAGTCTCAACTAAACTAGTGTTCTCAATAATAATATCTAAACTACCATCAGCGGTATCTTTTATCTCTTCAGCAGGTAACATACATTCCACATGTACACCTTGGACCCCAGCACTCTGATTCAACACAGAGACATTTCTGTGAGGTTCACCTGTCATTAATATCTGATTGGGATCCTTGACATCATCAATTTTGTCATCCTGCGTCATGTTAGTTTCCATTGGTTCCATCATGCCACAAAATTGATCACCTGGATCTGTTTCTTCTACTGTAGGTTCACCTGGGACCATCTCTTCCTGGCCAACCGCCTTCAATAACATTTCAACAGATTCAGATGATGTTGCCTCAGACCAAACATTGTTACGCCTTGGCAAGGAACAAGAATCTGCTGCACTGGAGCGGAACTCAATTGCACTACTTCCCCTAGAAAAATCCTCAATCCAATGATTGTCTTCCTGACTTGCAATGCCAAGAAAAACTTCGTTTTCAACCAAACTGTCAAATCTTAAAGACCCCTGGAGGCTGTCGTCAAAATCAAATTTAGGAAGAGCATATGGACAAAGATTAGAAGATAATTTGGAACTCTCTTCACCAGCTAAATGAGGATTATGGCCTTCATAGTCATTGTCATTATAATCCATCTGTATTTCCCTACAAGGCAAAAATCCAGCGAGATAGGGAAAACAGGATTAAAGTAGGAAAATTTACTCATATTACATATATTCCCTGGCCAAGCTTACCGCGATATGATCTCAGCAGGGTAAATAAAGATCTGTGCAAAATTATTAAACAATAGATGTATATCAGCCTTTTTTCAATTATGCAATACTTGTGGCAAAAGCTCCCACGAGAATGATATCACATTAAGGTATTCATTTAAGAGTTTCCAATTTCAACTCACGTGTAATACCTTCAATTTATTTCCAATATCGAAGAAGATGCTGAATTGAAGAACACTGCATCTTTTCCGTGTTCTGTAGTGTTTGTTTCCTTTTAACAAACTTTTCATCCCATAAATGTCAATATCTAATGAACTGGAAGTCGTTTCTAGGCCTGACTTTATGGTGACTAGTTCCTTCCCTTCCCTCTTTTCTATCATTAAGTTTAACTTCATATTAAACACCACCTCACCAAGAATCTATAAACATAGGCTCGGTTAGGTTAGGTAAAGCAATATCTAGAAGGTGTTTGGTGGGGATTAAAATTAGAATTTTAGTAGATTTTGATAGAAGTTTTTGAAATGTGTGGTTAAAAAGTTGTGGGACACATGAAAGACGTGGCTGATATTGACTGTTTAACTTTGACTTGGATTAAAACTAATTTTAATCCCGACCAAACAGAGGCCTAGTTGAAAAATAAGAATTATCATATCATGATCTCACCATCCTAACATATTTTCAGTTAACCAAAGCAGTAAATAAAAATACTTTTCAACTTGTACAAATCACTGGCCCATGTGCATATAGTTCACTAAAAATAAACAGCTCCAGCAATTATGCTCGTGTACCACAAAAAAGGGGGGATCCTTGCAAACTCATTCAAATGTGCATACAAGGAAATTTTCAATTTTTTTCCTAACATAACTTGAAACAGATAAAAAAAAAACCTAAAATGTAAAAATGCATTATAATTTAAAAATTCATTTAGAATTCCAATCAAAATTCTTAAATCTGCACACAATCTAACATAGACCAAAACAACATAATACCCATAGCAGAAATATTTAGTCGGGAATAACTTATAAGCAAAAACCATAAATCAACTGAAAGTTAAAAAATAATAGCTGGAAAACTAAAAGCAAATTCAATGGAAGATTAAAAACCGTCTTCCCTGAACAACTAAAGTAAATACTCAAATTTATTTTTTTTCTAAAAGAAGACGGCGGCGGTGGTGGTGGTGGTGAACCATAAATACTCAAAACATCTACCTTTCATTAAAATCACAGGGAAAATGTCGTTCCCCAACACAACTCACCATTTGGATACGAATATACGAACAAGACCAAGTTTTTAACTTCAAGCCACCGCTGCGTTCAACCAACATACGAGTAGATGGAATTGAAGAATTGGGGTTCTATTAAAAACAGTGAGAAAACCAGGAGAGAAAGACTCTAAGGTGAAATAATTCTGTAAACTTCAATCGATGGAAATCTTTTAAAGAAAATAGAAAAAGTATCTCTTAAATACAATCTGAAACAAGCCTACTAAATTATTCCAAGTATTCCATTCAGTAACACACAAAAAAGGGCCCAAATTTTTTAACTGAATTTTAGACTCAATATTTACGAATGCATACGCGTAGACGAAGTGACTGAAGGTAATGAAGAGTACCAGAAGAAGTAAGTCTAGAGACGCTACCTCCCTCCATCCGGAGACGAAATCCACACCTTTGATCTCTCAACTCCGCCCCAGTCGTACGTCTACTAGTTCCGTCATAACCCTAGTCCTCAGACCAAAAACCCTAGCTCCAGAACGCCGTCGTCTAACAAACTAATAACATCAGACCAGCACAGATATACATACAGATAGGCATACACTAACTGCACATGAATATGTAGAGGGAGAAAGGGAGATATAGAGAGAGAGCGAATGATTGTGTGTGGGGGTTTAGATGTTAGGCGAGGCCAGTTCGCAGTTTGCACTTCTGAGAGAGAAATGTGCGACGCGATGAAGTTTTGAAAAAAGGGGGTTGTGGGGGTATTTTCGGAAAGTCGGAAAATCTGAACGAAAATTGTGACGTGGCGTGTTGTAAATGGTTCGATGAAAAAGGCACAAATGGGTTCATTTCGAGGTTTTCCAAATGAGGAGAGGTTTTTCGCGAGTTACAAGGCGGTGAGGTAAAAAAGATGACAGCCTTCCTAGTCATGGCACCATTTTCCTGATAAATTTTTTATAGCTTAATCGCACAAAACGTTTCTACATTTGGTATGTAGAGTTCAAAACGTCCCTACGTATCAAATTTTTGCATTTTCACCCACATTTCAAAGTTTCATTGCGAAAAACGTCATTTTCACCTATTTTTAATGTAAAATGATCAATATATCCTCCTATATAAATAAAACAAACAAGAAAAGAAAAATAAATAAATAATAAATTGTAATCTTACTCCTAAACCTTTTAAAAAATGCAAATGAGTCCAAAATTTATGAAAATATTAAAAATAACAAAAAAATTCTCTCTCTTCTCCTCCGCCTCCTCCACCACCACCATGTAATTTTCCCAAATATCAATTCTTCTTTCATTTTCTCCTGGTAAAATTTTCAAAGAGCATATCAATACCCAGGTGAATTTGGCAATGTCGGAGGTGGGGGTGGAGACCATGGAGTTTCAACTTTATAGTTATTCACCGGATTCACCTTCACAATCGTCTCAGGCTCGTCGCTCTCCACCTCACTTTGCCGAGCATGGTGATGAAATGTTCAGCCACCGGTGAAGTACGATAAGATTTCACCTCAAAATCATCAAAAAACCAGAAACTATTATCCCGAATTTCCCACAAAGACTCCTGCCTCAGATCAGGATAAGAGTTGATGCTCCTCCTCAGTCATGCACCGCCGCCGCTTTCCACCGAAGTACTCATGATATTATCGAAAAACCCATACCACTAAGAACTCGAAACAAATTCCCTTGTCAGCGCCGACACCTTGCAAAATCAGAAACTTGTGAAACATTTAAGTCCTGTAAATTAGCTTCATCAGATGGTGGAGCCTCATCATTTCTTCTAGCAAAAACGCCCCAAATAATTGTAAACAATACCAACAAGATGTTGAGTGAATCCCAGCACTTTTTCACTGAATTAGGACGAAGAATTTGAGTGGTGTGTGAAATTAAAGAGAGAAGCTAAGGGATTTTCTGGGTTTACATTTGATAATTGAGGAGTGAGAGAATGAAGAACGGAGAGAGGAGGGAAAAGCTAGGTATTGATATGCTCTTTGAAAATTTTAACGGGAGAAAATGGAAGAAGAATTGATATTTGGGAAAATTACATAGTGGTGGAGGAGGAGAAGAGAGAGATTTTTTTTTTATTTTTAATATTTTCATAAATTTTGGATTCATTTGCATTTTTTAAAAAGTTTAAGAGTAAGATTGCAATTTATTCTTTATTTTTTTTTTTTTNTTTATTTTTTTTTTTTTTTTTTTTTTGTGTTTTATTTATATAGGAGGGTATATTGGTCATTTTACGTTAAAAATAGGTGAAAATGACGTTTTCCGCAATAAAACGTTGAAATATGGGTGAAAATATAAAAATTTAAAACATAGACGTATTGCACACTTCACGCCAAACGTAGGGACGTTTTGTGCGATTAAGCCAATTTTTTATCCTTGCCACTCATGATTTCGCTGTTCACTTATGCCACCGCTAGAAATGAATTTCTTTTTTTTAAAATAACTTTCTAAGAAATAAATTGGGCTCCATTAAAATGAGAATTTTAAAGTAAATGGATTTTGAAATAGTATTTTTTTTAAAAAAAAATATGTAATTAAAATATTAAAAAATTAGTTTACATAAAACATTGTTTTATAGAATAATATATATGATTGAAAATGAATTTTGAAAAAAAACATTTTTTGAAAAAATGAAGAGGCAAATCATAAAATTTGGACTCATTTGCACTTTTTAAAAAGTTTAGGAATAAGATTGCAATTTATTCTTTATTTTTCTTTTCTTTTCTTTTCTTTTTTGTTTTATTTATATAGGAGGGTATATTGGTCATTTTACGTTAAAAATATGTGAAAATGACGTTTTCCGCAATAAAACGTTGAAATATAGGTGAAAATATAAAAATTTAAAACATAGACGTATTGCACACTTCATGCCAAACGTAGGGACGTTTTGTGCGATTAAGCCAATTTTTTATCCTTGCCACTCATGATTTCGCTGTTCACTTGTGCCACCGCTAGAAATGAATTTCTTTTTTTTAAAATAACTTTCTAAGAAATAAATTGGGCTCCATTAAAATGAGAATTTTAAAGTAAATGGATTTTGAAATAGTATTTTTTTAAAAAATATATATATAATTAAAATATTAAAAAATTAGTTTACATAAAACATTGTTTTATAGAATAATATATATGATTGAAAATGAATTTTGAAAAAAAATATTTTTTGAAAAAATGAAGAGGCAAATTATGAACTAATAGTATCTTTAAAAGACACTCTATTTTTAAAGGGGTGGTTATATTGCACCACAATTTTATTTGGGATAATTGCAGCAAAAGTTTCAAATCTTTAAAGTACTAGCAGATTTTCTCCAAACTTTTGATTTATTGCAGCCGTCATCCCTAACCTTTTGAAATATTGCATGAGAGGCCATTTTGGACGGTTTCCATCCAAAATACCATCAGTTGACCCAAAAAATTGATTTTGACCACATTTTAATCAATACTAAAAGGGCAAGTGGTAATTAGCTAATAATCACATTAAATAATAAACAAAAAATAAAAATAGGTCATTCCCACCCCAAACTAGAACCAGCAGATGTGAGTAAACTTTGGGTTTTCTTCGCTAGAGCCCATAAAAATGTCGACCCATCTAGGGTTACAATTGTGATAGTAAGGTTGGATTTGATTGGAAATGCGCAATTAAAAACTCTTGTAATGCTAGATTACAATAACCATGTTGTCCTCCTTGCTTCAGTATTTATGTGTGTGGGTTGGCGTTCAAGGATCTCATTGCTCAGGGAAGATTGAATGAGGTGGAGAAGAAAAATGTGAAGAAGGCACGGATTTTGTATGACATCATTGATGGGAGCAAACGATTCTCTAGGTGTCTGGTGGAAAATAGTGCGAGGTCATTGATAAATGTACCATTTACTTTGGCAAAGCTGGAGTTGGAAGCTGAGTTTGTGAAGGAAGCAGCCAACGAGAAGATGATGCAGTTGAATGGCAGCATGAATGCTTCAATATACAAGGCTATGCCTTTGGCTGGGGTTAAGAGAAGAGAACAACAGGTTCTCGCATATAAAAATAATGCCTTATTTTAGAGTTATGAATAATTATTGATAATTATTTAATCTTATTAAGATACTTAGAAATAAATTTTACTTATTGTAGAAATCTGTACGGTGACTAGTTTATAACTTTTTGTTGAAACCCTATATATTTTTGTCCATCATCGTAATAAAATTTCAATTCACTTTTGACTATTATTTCTCTCCCTTTGTTTTCAATTTCACAACACATTATCAGTAGGATTATCAATAAATTGGGTTGTCTAAGCCTTTTTTTTTAATTCCTAAAAAGGAGAGGTAGTATTTCACACTCTCATTTTTGTTTGTTTAAAGAACAATTTTGCCCAAAACTCATTTTCAATTAAACACTCTTCATATAAAATAATTTTACGCATAAACTCAAATTTTTTTCTAATTTTAACCGCATATTTTTAAAAAAATTAATATTACGAAACTTATTTTTAAGAAACAAAAAAATGCGGCTCATACATAGCCTTAATCAATCATGCTACATGTACATTATGAGTTACATTAACTTTGACATTCTTTCACGTGACAGCAATCTGCACCATTGATTTTACGCACATTCATCATATCACTGGTCATATTTCTTCACGTAGGGGAGTGTCAATCTCTTTGTCAAATTTGAATGTACATCTAGCTTTATTCTAGCCTTATTGTTGCCTCCTAAATTTACAATCCACGTTATCTGTAATCTAAAAATCACACGCATGCAACAATTTTAGTGAAGATGTGTCGTACCCGTACAATCCATCAATTTGTACCTAGAAGTTTATTTGTGCTTTATAAATCGAACATTAATTCATAATGCCTTCTTATCCATTTTTATGATTACTGGATAAATCACTATTTTTGAATTAAATCCGTTCTTAATTTGTTGTTTCTCCTTAGAGATACAATATAGTACTTCAAATTTCAACCTTCTAAAAAATATTGAGTCATGTTCCTGAATAAGCTAAAGTCCAAATATATCGCTATTTTCAAAAATTATTTTATCGAGTTCTTGAAGTAGCAAGTCGTAAAATATTATATCAGCTTGGAAAAATAGGGTTTAATTACTTTGTGCGTTGACGACAATATAATTTTGTTGGAATAATAAATACACGTGTTCTAGGAATTATCATTGTAGTGTGCTTTAGAAAAAAAAAACCATTTGTTTTGATCTTCTTAATTCCATATTCAAACCATACGTTCTCCCGTGTTCTTCAATAATCAAAAGCTGCAGAGATTTTTACGTGTATTGGCGCAATGATAAATTAACTTGAATGAACACCAATATAAACGCCTATTTTTAATATGTACATAACTTAGATATGAAAACATCCATTGCATAAAAGGATTCTCCTTTCAGTTTGGATATGGAAATATTTCATAACCTAAAATTAGGAATGGGCGTGTTCTGGCTCCGAAGGGAAGCGAACTGAACTAACTACCAATGAGAATCTTAGAAGTGGAACCCTATAGAATCGAACCAATTGGTTCTAGTTCGGTTCGATCTAATTCTTTTTATTAAATCTTTTATTAAATAAAGAATTAAACTATTCGTTGATTAAAAATAGATAACATAGAGTTAATTAAATAAGGTCAACAAACAAAAATACGGTCCAATGCTCAAGATTAATCAATAATGGTATAAAAAGGATAAATTATTAAATACAATATAAATTGTAAAATTTAGATAAAAATTAATTCTTAAAATATTCGTACAACAATATATATTAAAAAATGTATGTAGTATTTGCAATCAGAATATATTCAAAGAGAAGATCTTGATATGATGATCGATCATTTTGAGAATAACGAGAAATTTGAGTTTTTACTTCATCCTATTAGAGTTGCATTAAATTTATAAATTTTTGAAAAGTATTCATAAATTTTTTTAGTTATAATTGTTGATTACCCATTAAGTTTTACTATATATAAAAAAAGTGTATGGATAATGAAATTTTGGCATGAGATAATTTTAGGGTCCAGTTTTTCAAATATTTGGTACATATCTGTCTAATTTAATTCAACAATCAATGACGAATCATTAATCTGTTATTTAACTGGCCACTACAAAATCATTGGTGTTATGATCATACCTATTAAATAGGTTACAAATTTCATACCAAGAATATATTTTCCCCGTAATTTCACTATAATTCCTAAAGCACAAAGATATTGAACGATGGTGTAACCTCACAATTGATACCTCAAATAACTTCAAGTTAGTTATCGAAGTTCATTGTCTGTTCATATTTTAAAATCTTTCGTACTAAAAGTGAAATTAACTTCATGCGGTCAATTTCACTTAGTCCGATTCAATATATTCCAAAATGTATGTTCATTTATATTACTAAAGTAAAATATGAACTTGAATAAAATTGAGACAATTATAGCAAAATAAAGTGTTTTGTCTTTATTTGCCGATCATAAACAATAAAACTCAGGTGGAATTATAAAACGAATCTTTCCGCACTGAATAACTTGAGCACTCGATTAATGTATCAAATAGATCCATGAACAATGCGAGCTCAATTTAATATAAATAATTTATCGAAATATAAATTGATATTTTCTTTCAAAATGTCACGAGTACAAATATATTTATTCGACGAGAAAACACTAACCTACTATATCATATAATCTCATTGAAAAAAATGTTCTCCATGCATAGTTTAAGAACAAAAGTTTATCCCTGAAGGAAGCATAGAAAGCATATATTGTTGGCGTTGATTACTTTGACTAAGTGAAGCATAGAAAGCATATATTGTTGGTGTTGATTACTTTGACTACTTAACGGGTTCTGATTGTATACCTTTAATGTCGAGATTCAATTTATCTCAAAATATATGAAGGATACAATAATAGGAGACAAAATATTCATTACGGAATCATGAAAAAGCACTTAGTTTTCTTCTCGGCATATCTAAGTTGGATTTAAAATTGAGTTACCACGAAGGATCTACAAGTTATTTGAAAAATTTTTGATTGAAAGATTTGACATTAAGAGGATTACAGTCCTCCTCAAATCCCATTCTAAATGGATGCACCTTCACTTGAAGAATTTAAAGATGTTAGTGAATACAACTTTGAATTGTTTAGAATATATTATAAATTAATTTATTGTGAAAAAAAGTTTATTAATGAAGATATGTTGGAAAAAATGTTCTCCACTTTCCATGCCTGAAATGTGCTCCTATAATTCGTGAGCATTATTTTAAAATATACTCAATGCTCATATTTTGTTTGCTCGTAGTTTAAAAAAAAAAAAAACGAATTGTTGATCGAAAAATCAATGGTTACTTTCAATTTGTTAGGTAGCATTGCCTATAGCAAATGGTAATACATTGCTTGAAATAAATGCAACATCAGTCCATGGGCATGGACATGGACATGAATGAGGATGCGGGCGTGAAAGAGGTCATGGACGAACCAATGGGTAAAGCAATTAGCAACAAGGGAATAACTTTATGAAACACAAAGCAAATGAAAATAACTAACCAAATAGTACGAAAAATAATCTCTTTAGATGCAAAGTGAAAGGACATTGGTAACGTCTTTTTGTATGACTAAGCATCTTTTGCATCTCTACCAAAAATCAATTAAGGAAGATAAATTTTGTTGAAATTGACAGTTCAATTGATATGATTCACCTAAATTACAACGCCACACTAAGAGATAAGAACGGTGAGATTAAAAGTCATATTTTGGAGATGGGTAAAGCATCGTATGTCATAGAAATTAAATTCTTTCTTAAATAAAAAAGAATTTTATAGATAGAGTGCCCAATTAATTTAACATGACAATTTGTAAATTGTTCCATCAATGATGTAGAAACAACACAAAAAAAAAAGTGTTTTCAAAATGAGACTCGAAACAGAGAAATGGAAAATGTATATATATATATATATATATGGACGAGATGATTTAGAATTGAATCCTTATTAGGCTCATATTTATTTGTCATCTCCCACCTAGTAGGTCTTTGAAGTAGATATTAGAGAATGTGTTGGAATTTTTTAATAAACAACTTAAAATATAAATAGATATAAAAGAAATAATACGCATGGATCATTCCATACGTGTAGATAAAAAGTAACTCGAGCATTTACAAAGTTTATAATACGAGCCAAACATAGATTTAATATTGTGATTATGGTGAAATAACTTATGGCTGTTTGGCACATTTTTTTTTTTTGGGCAAAACACCAGCTAAGCATAGGTGAAGTTTGGCATAACGGTTATAAGTAGAACTTTTATCAATTTCTTTTTCTTGAAAAAGGTTTTTATTAGAAAATTACCTATTTGACTGTTCATTTAAAAGAGTTGTGTTATATGTACATAATATGTTTACATGCAAATGATATGCTAATATATGATTGGATCAAAATTTCTTTAATCAATTTTTTTTTTTTAAAAAACTTCCCCACTCTCTTTTGACATTTTATGTGTATGTAAATAATTATATAACTTCTTATGTACAAGTAGCACTGTTCATCTAAAAATTACCGTTAGTATTAAATTGATGATTTGACATCACAATTATAAAAGTGATTTTGTGTAAACTACATATTCATTTGATGTTTTCAAATATTATTTTTCTTCAAATCCATTTTCAACCAGATATTTTATAGGATTCATAATTTTTTTTTCAATTTTTCAACCACACATTTGATCAACTTTTATCAAAATTTACTAAAAAACTAATTTTAATCCAAAACAAACATGGGCTAATTATTTCACATTTATCTCATAATTTTTCTTTGATGAATTAACGCACTATAAAATCTTTTGAAAACCAATATACTAATTAAATTTTAATGTCAAGACTTATTTTAATTTATAAAAGTAGTACTTAAAATTTATTTATTCAAATTATACGTATATTGTGCAAATTCTAATACCAACACGAATCAAATATAGAGTTAGGCTTGATTTGATGTTAATGTGCTTTTAAGAAAGAACTAGTTGTAGTTGTGATTGAAATAGAATCGGCAGCACGAATAATTTGATAATTGTATAGTAAACTTTCATTTCGGTGTTTGATAAACAAAAGTGATTCATAGGGGTACGTGACGATTACTAAAAATGGGCATTGGTTTTGATGATTTTTTTGTCTTAATATCATCATCATCAATATTATTGTAACATTTATTTTCACTTTTTAATAATAAGTATTATCGTATATTTTCTAAGACGATGTATTCACTATATTTGTCTTAAATTTGAAAAACTTGGCCCTTGTTTGAACCATTTTTGAGGATAAACTTTGTAAAAAGTGATTTTCCGAAAAACACGCGATTAAAAAGTAGGGAAACATTTGAATTTATGTGCAAAATTATTTGTTGAGATCATGTGTGATGGAAAATGAATTCGAGGAAAAAGGTATTTTAAAGAATGAGGCTTAAATAGACGCTTAAAATATTTTATAAATTTTAATTAAAATTTCAAAATTTATAAGCTTACAAAATAAAAGCATAGTCCACATAGGAGAAAATGAATTAATCTAATTAGGTAGAGTTAAAATTGATATTCCAGTTATAGATAATTGGAGAAATTAAAAGCAGAATCTGGGAAATTACCCTTTTGCTGTTTCTCATAATCAACTTTCCTCTTTTGTAATTACTTTTTTTTTTAATTTTAAATCTACCTAACGCCTAAAATAATTCCGATTTGCTTGATAATAAAAAATTGATGATAACTTTTTTCGTCAAATGTTAGAGGATTTGCAGTTTGAACATGATCATCATTAATTTGGAAAATTTTGAATATATCTAATAATTTTTAATTAAACATTGGATTGAACTTCATCTCTAGGTTTTTAATGCTTGATTATATAAATATAGAAAGGCGAGAAAATTAAGTCCTTGATTGGTTTAGCCGCTTAGATAAAAATTAAATTTTTAGTAGATAAAAATGGATGAAAATGTATGAATAAATATTTGTGAATTTCATAAAATGTGTTAGTAAAACAAATTTTAATTCTTAATTATGTAAAACAGAGGTTAAATAAAAGAGTGACAATATGAATACAATAAAATCTCGATAAATGAATGTTCGATAAATTAATAATCTCGCTTAAATAATAAAATTCTTCGGTCCCAACTTGTGGATAGTGTACAAAATCAATAATCTCGTTAAATGTTTAAGATAGTAATTTTTTTTTTAGATCCTTTTAGGCCCAATGAATATTTAAAGTAATGAATGCTTAAATTTATAAAAGTTCATATTAATACAACTTAACAAATTTAATTTGACAATATTTTCTTCAATTCGATTCTTTTTCAAAATATGCATCTAAAGTATTTTGGTTTTTCCTTGTACCCAAACCAAACTCAACTTCATTATTTATTTTTTACAAGTACATACTACATTTGACTTTTTTTTTTTTCATTTTGTACACATTAGTTATTTAAGGTTACGATTGCTTGAAATGTCTCTTTTAAAGAGATAGTTGGTAAACTCTGATTATCATCTGGATTATGATCATCATTGATAAGTGTATTAAGTACTCCTTGAATAACATCTTCATTTGTACGATATTTCATTATCGAGTCATTTTCACTATAATAGTTTAAAAGCTGTTTGATATCTGTCACATTCTATAGAGCAAACCAAAAATAGCTTTACACAATTCACAATTCATTGTATCATTTACCTTCACTAACTTTTGGTTCAACATTAATATCTTCATTTGACTGAATTTTGCAAATTTTTTAACTCATTTTAAATGAAACGCCATAGTAGATAAAATATATGAAATGTGGAATGATTGTAGGTTTTAAGTTAAAACTAATCGATGTAGAAATTTTATTTCATGTGCACGTAAAATAACTTGAACAATCAATATTTTAAGATAATTAAATTTTGAAGTCATGTGCATTAATGTTTCATCTTTAATGTATGTATGTGTATGCCTGTCTGTGTGCTTGCATTTATTATAGAAAAATATAATACAAGTTATAAAAGTGTAACATATTCTTTAAATTAATGAATTATTCATTTATCGATAAATTAATAGTTCATTTAATATAATCATTTTTCTCAGTTTCAATATTATTATTTTATGGGTTTCGCTAGAGTGTTACTCTAAGAGGTGTATGCGCCCTCTATTGGCTGGGCGTTTGCGTCCAGAGCCATGACGCATAGCAAAACCAAAAAGGTTTTAGAGTATTTTCAAGATTTTTTTTAAAGATTTGATGCCTTTTATTTTAAAGAGTCAATTTTTAAAATTATATTTCAAAAGACTCTTTAAATTAACGATTTAATTTAGAAAGTAGAAAAAGCTAGTTAAAATAAAAAATAATAATAATAATAAATATTTTTTGGGTGTAGTAAAATTAAGCGTTTAATATAAAAAGCTCATTAAACTACTTCAAAATAAATAAAGCCAAGTGTACAATATTTGTTGAGAATCATGTGTTGTCAAAATTCTAGCATGTGATGTAGAAAATAATTTTTTAAAATTAATGAATACGATGATGCCAAATATGATATTGTCAACTAATGTTGTACATGTAGCATGATTCCTTCAAAATTTTAACTCATGCTCTTTAATTAATAATATACTATTTAAAAATAGAATAACGTGGAGAAGCTGTTACTCATTCCAATTATCCAACACTAAACCTCTTGTATATGGAGCCCACCTAAATTTGAATTCGAAAAAACCCCTAAACCATCGCTTTCATTTCTTCTCTCTATCTGCCGCCTGCAGTCACCCTTATCTCCTCGTGTTGGAGAGAGCATCTCTCATTTACCTCGGCCATAAAAAAATCCCAGAGAACCCTAAACCTCATATCTTCCATCCTCTCGTTTACCACAAAAACCAATAAAAAATACAAGAAACCGAGGCATAGCATACCAATAAAAGCAATGGCCAAGAAGAAAATGTCCAACACCCACCAAGAGAACCCGCATCAGAAGCAAGAGCAACTCGTTCAGATCCCGCGGCAGGACTCGGTAGCTATGGAGAATGAGGCCTCGGCCAAACTAGAAAGTCTCAAGTCTCTGAATAAGAGGCTTATTGAGGAGGCAGTCGAGCGCCGCCAACAGGTGCACTCGCTCATGCAATCGAAAGGGTCTCTGGAATCCGAACTGACTCGGTCTAAATCGGAGATGGAGGTGTTGCGGAACGAGTTGACTCAGGTTAGTGAAAGGGTTGTGCATTTTGAACTGGAAAGGAGTGTTGTGTCTGTGTTTGTTGCTTTGCAGGTGGATCACCAGGCTGAGGTGGTTGAAGGGAAAACCAAGGGATTGGAGAGTAAAATAAAGGATTTGTTAAGGGTGATTGACGAAAATGAACGCAGAATCGGGTTGTTGAATAAGAAACTGAGCGTGAGCGGAGCAGAATTGGAATCTGAGCGAGAGAGTTCGAGAAGGGTTATTGAAGAGAGGGATGAAATGAAGGGTAAGCTTGATGTGCAAATAGAGGAGGCCAACGGATTGAGGGCGAATTTGGTTGAACTGGAGGAAGGGAAAAAACTGATGGAGCAAGAAATAGAAAAAATACAGGTTGCAAATAATCGTTCCATGGAGGAAAAACAAGAGGGGGAGAGGAAAATCGAAGTACTGATGAGTGATAAAAAATTGGTCGACAAGAGTTTAGTTGAGTCCAATAAGTTAATTGAGGAAATGAAGAAAGAAATTCAGGAGGTTATCAAGGAAAAACAAAGAATTGAAGAAGAGAAAAAAATGGAAATAGTGAAGGGAAGTGAGTTGGAGAATGTGGTGAGCGGACTGAATGAGAAGGTGATGAGTTTGCAAAAGGAGGAGGAAAAGTTGCGTGTAAATGTAGCTGAGTTGGAGAAGAAATACATTGAAAGTGTGGAGAAGAAAAAGGATATGGGAAGGGAGATTGATGAATTTATGAAGGAAAAGAAGTTGAATGAGAAGATTCGTGAGGGATTAATAGAAGAGAAGAATCTTGTTGAGAAGAATATGAATGAAATGTTGAATCGATTAGATGAGCATAGTCGGAAGATTGACGAATTGGTCAATGAGAAGATTGTGTTGGTGAATGCTAAAGATAGACTTGCAAGTGAAGTGGATTCTTTGCAAAATGAAGTGGCTAAATTCCAAGGCATCGTTTTAGAACTGGAAGTGTCTGGCAGGGATAAGATGGAGAAAATTAAAAACTTAGAATCTGAAATTAGTGGTTATAAATACGAGATTGAGCAGATTAAAGGTGAGAGTGACAATGTTAGAAAGTATTTGGATGAAGAGAAACAGAATGCTGTAGGATTGGAGGAGAAGATTGAAGAAATGGAGAAAAGAATTGAAGAAAGTGAGAATGTCACTGGGGAAGTGAAGGCTGAGAATCTCACCATACTGGGAGAAAAGAAAGAATTGGAAAGCCAATGTGATGTTTTGAAGAAGTCTATAGCCTCTCTTGAAAAATCACTTGGCGAGGCGCAAAATGGACTTGACGCCATGCGGGGTAAAGTGGAATTTGCGGATGCCAATACAAGTCTAGTTATGAATATGTTGAGGGACACAGCAGCCTTTTGTTCAAAGGAAGAAAGGGGGGATGCTGTGGATAGTAATTTGCTTGGTGGGGAACAGATTAATGGTGAAGAAATGAAGACACGCGTGGTGGAATTGGAGACGATCAAGAATGCTTTTATGAGTAAAGAAACTAAAGTTGGAAACATGAAGAGACAACTCGAATTCCTGCAGATTTCGGTTGCTGAAGCACACAAGAAGAAGAACTTTTGGACTGTTTTGTCCTCGGTTACCACACTCTTGGCCGCTGTTTCTCTTGCATTCGCTGCGCACGGTCGCTGAATACCTTTACATAGGTTTCACTAAAGAAGTCTTCAACAAATTTTGGTGTTGAAACTAATGACATTATGATGCTATTGAGAGCTATGACTAATCTAGTTCTCAAGTTTCTTTTTCGTAATAAGTCTCTTGAAGCTGATATTATATCATATATTTAACTCGTTTTAACTTTTGCTGGCAATACAAGAGATGTAACTGAACAAATGCAATGCAAATTTATGCTTCAGAATCTGACATGTCTGCTGTTTTGATTATTTTAGCATTCTTCTTTACAAAATGGAGTATATACTTCGGTTATGGAACAAGTAATTCAGCAAACTACTGAATTGGCTGAGCAGGTCAAAGTGGGCATAATTTTAGATGAAGATAAGAAGAAAGGCAATGAGCATTTTCTTCTGTTTGTGTTGGTTATTCCTGAAAAATTGTTGAAAACTTGTAAAAGGATTCAGATTCAGTCGGGCCTAGTCGAGTGGAATCTCCCAAGAAAGTCCTAACTTGGAGAGGTAAAAACTTTGTTAGTTTATTCCAATTGCTTCAACCTTTTAAAAGAAAACAAATTGTTCTCTCTCTCTTCGTTCAAGCCAACGTCTTGACTTCTAGAGTCCTTGACAACAGAGGAGGATTTATTCGATCGTGTTGTTGAACTCTAGTATCTTTTATTTAATTTTGTCGAAAAGCCAATGAATTATCTGCTAAGGCTCTTTTCGAACAATCAATTTTTAAATAAGCAATTGTATATAATTAATCTTGTTCAATTATTAATGGTATTTGAATCATCTTACCATCAAATTAAGTTACTTATTTGATAACTTGCATATTTCTTTTATTTATAACAAAGTTAATTAGTTTATAAGTTTAAGCCTTGTTTGGGCTCCATTAGAAATGGATTTTTGAATGGTAATATTTTGGAGAATGTGTAGTTAAAAAATAAGGAAAAGTTTTAAATTTATGTGTAATATTATTTCATTGAAGAATGTGTGGTTAAAAATAAGAAAGAATTTTTTTAAGAGTGGAGGCTAAACAGAGGCTAATAAACACACAAACACGCTAAATGTTTAATTGTCTAGCAGATAGACATTGAACATTGCTCACACCACATGATTTCAAGTATGTATATCAATATTCATCTTCTGTATTCACTCATTTTATTAGCATCAACGAGTTTTTCTGGGTATATTAACTACGAATGAATGAAGACGAAAAGACCAGATGTGATGCGATGCGATGTTTCCTCGTTCAATAAAAATATACATTCCAAGTCTCGAAACAGAAATAATTTATACCAAGGACAGGAATTTGAAAAGGATAAAGAATCAAATAGCAGCCATCCTCCTGCCTGCCAAATATAACTGCCTAGTTTTCAAGTCCTCTCTGTGGGGGGGGTCGTAGAGATTGGCAAGAAGTATTTGTAGGACATGGATCCATAGACTAGAGAAGAAAACAAATCATATTTGGGTAAATTGCTATAGCAAATTTTATGACCATTGCAGCCAGCATAATCATTTGATCTTTTCTGCTTTTGGTAGAAGAATTCATGTTTTTTCTGAAAAAACAATGTTAAAAAAAAAAAGAAAAAAAGGAAGAATCTTTCCTATGAGTGGATCCACAAGGAAAAATCAGCAAAATGTTTTCACTAATGCAACCTCATTTATTGTTTCACTGGATGACAAGTATACAGAACCTAATTCTTCATTCCTTCCATTTTTTCTTTTCTTCACTCCCCCTTCTGTTCACTCTACCTATGTTTCTTCATAGTTGAAGTCCAAGCTGAGAGCATCAGCTCGGACAAGGATAGCTAGAGAGACTAGTATTTAAAAAGTAAATCCAATAAGACAATTGAAGTCAAACTAAACACCTCGGCCTAACACCAAGTAAAAGCCATGGAGATCATCCCAGCAAAAGAAGGAAACCAGCTCTGCAAAGCCAACACGACTTGAAGGTTTTGAGCTGAGCAACAGAGTATACCCTAATTGTCAGGAGAAATGATAGTTTACCTAACCTATTAGTTCATTTCTCTTGTTTAAACCTCTAGGAAATGGAATTCCCGAGTAAGAAAAAACCAACTCTCAATCTTACTGTTATTCTGCTAGAGCGGAATCGGCAACTGCCACTGCCTCTACCTCCAGAGCCAAGCTTACTAACCAGGGTCCTGGTTGCAGATTACACTCATTAAAATTCAATGTCAACAGGTACCATAAGTCCTTAAGCATTGTCTGCCCAAATTCTTAAGTTTGACATATAGCACAGCATCTCTTTACCAAACTTCATAATTTTGCCACTCTTCACAAATTTGATAATCAACTGGATGATTCTTCACAGTTATGGACTACCGTATCATATCTGCATCAATTCAACTAACTAATCTACTAAATGCTAAATCTAATTTATTGGAAATTTGAACCATACCAGAAAAAGCTGTGCAACTCATCCTTATTCTAATACTTCGATCCATTATATAAGGCAAAAACATATCAGAAAATGTTCGTGTAAACCCCAAGATATACAAGGAAAAGTAAGTCGACAGCACCTGTGCAGTTAAACACAAATATTACAATCAAAGAAAAATGAGTAGCCATATGTTTGAAAAATAGTAGGCGTAACCAAGAATTCAAATGGAAACAACCACCTATGCTAAAATGTGTAAAGTTCACACATTTATAGGCAATACTATGATAATACAGTGTCATCTTCATCTTCTTTCTCCTCCTTCACATCATATTAATCGACCCAAGAATCAAGACCAACCCTCGAGTAACTTCTATATCAAAACCTTGCTCCTGTAACACCAAATCAATCAATCATTCATTCAGTCTCAATCCACTTAAAATATCACTAATCCAAACACTGTAACTTGACAATAATTAACATAACCAACATGCATGCAAATGCTCATATTCAAAAATATTTCATATGCATACATAATGGCATAAATCTAACCAAACATGAACTCAACCAATTTAGAAGATCTAATCCCACAAAAAAGTAAAAACCAATATTGTATTCCAATGCAGATTGCATTAAATAAATAACCTGGGATTTTGGCTAAAATCAGAAAAGGATATTTGAATTTTTTCATAAATAATAATACGACAAAGGCACACCGCACACCTACGTCTGTTTGGAGTACGATGAAGAGGAAGGAACTCTTTTGTTGCGAAACATCATATAGCCCACAGGCAACACCACTCCCAACATCATTATGGCCGCTCCGATCAAGTATCTGAGTACGCTTGGCGGCTCCACCTCGACCAATACCACTCTCTTCAACTGCATCACCACCAAATCAAAAAGACCCATTTCAATTTAACCCTAAATTATAAATAAACTTGTGCAAATGCGAATTCGTTCTGTCACAAGAAGACCCATTTCAATTTAACACTGAATTATGAATAAAATGACTCAAATACATATTAATTCTTGTACAAGAAAGTCCATTTCGACTGTAATAACTGTAACGCAAATGTGAAGAATTGTTAATGCGGTGATCTGGATCCAGAGATACGAAGGAACTTACCGGCATGGTTCTTCGATATTTATTCACAAATTCAAATCGATTTCAGTCGAATCTGTAGCAGAGGAAAGGGGTAAATAAAATGAAATTGAAAAGTAACGACTACTGATCAAGTATCAGTGGAAATGACAATTCTTTCGATCCCCAAAGAACAGTAATTTATTGTTTAATTATTTTAAAATGTGAGGGACCGATAATATTTCGGTAAAAAAAAAAAGAACAAAAATTCAATGGTGATAAAGAAAATTCAAAAAATTTCAATAGCAACTTGAGAAACTTTTAATAATTCAATCAAAATTTGAAAATATGTAAATAATTTCGTTTTAAAGAAAATTTAAACCATCCTTATCACCATTAAAGCATCATATTCTCTTAGCATATCTAATTTTTGAGATTAGGTATTACTTTCAACTTGAGCCGATATTCAAAAACTTCAATACGAGTAAGTTTTCTCGAGGTTATATGACAATTTAAAGAAAATTTAAACTATTTCATTTTAGACGATCAATTGTGTAACAATAGTAATAACTTCACGACTGACTTGATCCTCGAAAGTTGAGGACCAACTTACTACTTAATAATAGTCGTTGGTGCAACTTTTTAAAAAGAATTCTGCACATGATCTTTCATTTTTAAAAATGAATAAAGCTATTTTGACATTTAACATCTTGATTGACATCCGAACAATCCACATTACTAAGCCTTAGTTTGGGCTTCATTTTTTTCAAAAAAAATGTATTTTTTTTTAAATTTATTTTCAACCACTCATTATACTATAAAATATTGTTACAAGTAAACATAAATTTTTTCTTAATTTTTAACTACAAATTTTTCAAAAAATCACTACTTCAAAACATATTTTCCCCAAAAATCTCGTTTCAAGTGGAGCCCAAACATGGGCTAAGTGTTTATTTGGGGAGTTAATTTAATTAATAGTCACTGAACTTTGTCATATGTTATTACTTTCTCATCAAAATGTAAAACTTTTCTTTGATTACTGAATTTTGCTATAAATTACTACTTGCTCACCAAAATTTAAAAAATACTCATTGCTCACTTAAATTTGAACAAAGTTCTCATTGCTCACTGAATTTTGTTATAGGTAATACTAATGGAAATGATGTGGATGATTGATTGGTAGCTTTGTTCAAATTTGGGTGAGCTACGAGTAACTTTTTAAATTTTAGTGAGCAAGTATTAATATATAGCAAAGTTCAGTGAACAAAGAGTAACTTTTTTAAATTTCGAATAGCAAATAGTTACATATAGCAAAGTTCAGTGACCATTGATTAAATTAACTCTTGTGACCATTGATTAAATTAACTCTTTTTTATTGTTGACGTAGGAACTCGCAACCGTTATTTATGAATGCGCACTGGGTAAATCTCGCTCCATGTGCAGTAGCCCACAAACCACACATGAGAGATAAATTGCACTAGGCAAGTCCTGTGCGGTGGGCTCGACCGAGGAAGTGTTGGCAGGGGATTCGAACTCGTGACTTTCGGTCTTCGCGCTCACCTGCTCCACCAACTCGACTAACCCGAAGGGGTAAATTAACTCTTATTTGAGAGATGGTAAATGCATGCCAATGGACATACAAATCTTACACAATGAATTGTAAATATGCCAATACCTAGTACTGAATACAGACTTTTTTATGCTAAATGAAAAATGTGTAAAAAAGAAAAAGGACAAATTGTTAAATCACATAGGTTATTCTCTCCGCATGCTTTTTCTTGTCAATTTTAGAATCTGATTAAAGTGGCAACCTCGAATTCTGATTACTGGTAATAGAAGGTTTTAAAACCCGTTGTACATAACTATTTTCATTTATGGATTATTTCTTTATTAATTGAATGCATTTGACTTGGTATGATATGCAATTGCATAATATACTAAAACTAAGAATAATGTAATCGATCAGTTATAATTTTCTTAAATAGTATCATGTTTTAAATATTGTCAAGATTTATTAATTGTATGCATTTGAATTGGTATGATATGCAATTGCATAAAATACTAAATCTAAGAATAATGTAATTAACTAATTATAATTTTCTTAAAATAGTATCTTGATTTAAATAATGTCATGGAAAAGGAAAAGAGAAAAAAAGTATAATTCATAGAAAAAAATATTTTGATTAAAAATGTCACTGTACATGACGCGCAATCATTTGAAGATCTTTCATAACCAATTATTTTCTTTATATAGTAGGTCAATCAATTGAATCATATGAATGAAGGTTTGATCAATTCAATTCAAATGAAAAAAAAATTGGATTTCTAGTTTCTTTTGACAAGTTGGACGCATTGGATGGTGCTGATTTGAAAGCATATTGTGATCATTTTGAAATTGTTCAAAGACATGTGAATTTTTGTGATCTTGATGGCAAATAATTGCTTCAAGAGTTAAAAATTTTACGAAATCTTTTACTAAAGGAAATAAAGACAGTTTTTGATATATTAACTTATTTAAAATACCAAAAGAACCAAAGACAACTTTTGATATATTGACTTATTTTAAAAGATTGGATCGCCTTTCGAATACATTTATTGCTTATAAAGTATTATTGTAAATTAATATTATTGTTGCATTTGCCGAAAGAAATTTTTCAAAATGGAAATTATTAAAATCTTATTTACAATCAACCATATTATAAGAACGATTGAATGACTTAACTTTGATATTTATTGAACATGATTTGCTAGAAAAGAAAGTTTAATTAGTTACGTTGCTTCGAAAAATGCGAGAAAAAATATTTTTACGTTATTTGTTGTATTTCAAAGTTTACACGTTGTATTTGATGTTTTTGATTTCAAGGTTTTCTTATATAGAATTGCACGAATAGTTTAGGGGCTTGGATAACTCTTTATTGATGACATGAATTTTGATGAAATTTGGGAGGTGTTTTTGAACTTTATTTGTACTTTTACATTTTAAAAAATAAACAGTATTCAATATCATAATTTTGTGATGATATAATATTATTAAAATATATTTTTTAGTTTTATGAAAGGACACCATTTTAAAATGTCGCACAGGGCATCCAAAATTTCAGGTCCAGCCCTGCTAAAAGGTGACAGGGATCTACTGTTACCAGCTGGGATAGAGTATAGATATATGCCACCCAATCTAAACTGATAGAAATAGTGAAGGGTGGAACTCTAGGACACGTGAAGATGGTGGCTATCCGGAACATCGGTCCCCATTTCTAGTGAGGCAGGTTTATGCCGCAATTCCTGGCTGTCTTTGCAGTGAATATTGTTCTGAATTACAAGTTTTTTTATAGGAACTTGTTCGACTGTAACACCGGGGGTACCATGGTAGAGAAGTGCTGCCACTTTTTGATCTAATGAGGCTGTTTGCAGGTTCGTGTAATGGCTTCTGGAGCCATTGATGTGAATCATAAAGATGAAACTTATGATGTCGTTGTGGAATTCAAAAATATTTCCTGGGGAATGCATGATCTCTGTATGTTTTCTTGAGGGAGTAAAAATGAACAAGGAATATCTGTTGTTTGTGACATTGGGAAGGTTTATTTTCCTTCCCGTTAACACCCCCCTCCCTCTCCTTCTTCTCGGTTAAGCCACTCACTTGTGGTAGGCTTTCTATTGTTGAAACTAATACTGGATATGTTTAAAGAAATAGAGAAAGTAAAAATCTTGTTTGTTGTAGTGTCCAAGTCCTATTGAATATTGCATATTAAACTTGCAAGTGAGATGTTTGATATTGCTAATTGAACAGTCGTACATGACAGGTTTAGATAGAACAAGAAGTTAGATTCTTCTTTTCTACACTGTCTGTGATACAAAGTAAAAAGAGAAGAAACATATGCAATTTGTAAAGCTCTCTCTGTTATTCATTTGATAAAATAATGGCCTATAAATAGGCAGCACATGTAGAACTGAAAACAACTAAGTCTACCACACTAAGACATTAACCTCAACTCCTATAAGCTAGGCAAAGAAAAAGCTATTTTATTGTAACCACTAAACAAAGGACTCGGTCAAGCAACAAACTTCCAAAAAACAAATAATGGAGCTTTCAAATAAATAAGTAACTAATATTAAAAATAAATCTCTAACACCCTCCCTTAAACTGAATCAGTTTAGAACAAATGACTTCAACAATTCAACAGCAATACTAAGCTTCTTCTGAAACAATATCCTTTGAAGAGCATACTCCAAGCATTCTTCTAAGCTTCATAAAGACAGGAGGCTTGAGGGGCTTGGTTAACAAATCTGCAGTTTGATCTTCACTCTTACAAAACACCAACTCAATAACACCATTCTTGCATAAATCACATAGAAAATGGAATCTCACATCAATATGCTTGCTCCTTCCATGTAGAACAGGATTCCTTGACAACTTAATTGCAGAAACATTATCACAGTAGATTAAAGTTGGACCTTGTTGCTGATTGTGTAGAACTCCAAGTAACCTTTGTAACCAAATAGCTTGACACGAGCTTGATGCTGCTGCAACAAACTCAGCTTCAGTAGTTGATAGTGCCACTATTTGTTGCTTCTTTGATGACCAACTTACAGCCTCAGAGCTTATTATAAACACAGAACCGATGTACTCTTCCTATCATCAAGGTCTCCAGCATAATCACTATCTGAAAAACCAATAAGCCTTGATTTTCCAGTAGTTTTATACATAATTCCAAGATCTGTGGTACCTTTCAAGTAACGAAAAATTCTCTTTGTAGCTAAGAGATGAACTTCAGATGGATTCTCCATGTATCTACTGATTAGACTCACAGCATACATGATGTCTGGTCTTGTGGATGTCAAATACATGAGACTCACAACAATCTGCTTATATAACGTAGCATTCACCATTTTCCAGCTCCATGTTTTGTGAGTTTCAGACCAAGTTCAGCTGGAGTCAAAACTGGATTGCAATCCAAAATTTCAAAGACATATTTCTTTTGTGAAATAAAGATATCAGTAGGAGATTGCACTACTTCAATGCCAAGAAAATAGTGCATCAACCCCAAATCTGTCATATCAAATTCATTCATCATAGATTTCTTAAAATCAGCAAGCATGACCCCATCATTACTAACATAAATAAGATTATCAACATATAACAAACTATAAGCATCTTCCCATCTGCTTCAAATTTAGTATAAAGTGTAGGCTCATAAGGACATTTAAGAAAACCTTCCTTAACAAAGTAAGCATCTATACGACTATACCAAGCTCTAGGTGCTTGTTTTAGTCCATATAATGCATTTTTTTAACTTGTATACCTGGTTTTCATGACCGGGCTTCACATATCCAGGTGGTTGCAAAAATGCTGACTTTACGTCCAGATATACATGCCATGAATTTTGGGCAGTAGTGGCTAACACCAACCGAATAGTGTATAGTCTTGCTACTGGAGCAAACACTTCTTTGTAGTTAACACCAAATTCTTGTTTATACCCCTTTGCAACGAGTTGAGCCTTGTACTTATCAATTTTCTCCATTCTCATTCAATTTTGTCTTGTAAACCCACTTGACACCAATAGTCTTGTGTCCTTTTGGAAGATCAGTTAGCTCTCAAGTATTATTCATTTTAATAGCAGTAATTTCACTATCTATCGCCTTTCGCCATTTTGATTCTTTGACAGCATCTTCAAAAATTGTAGGATCACA
>CAIGRP010130222.1:0-20159 GCA_903798385.1 Fraxinus cuspidata
TGAAGCACCTGCTCAAGAGTTCAAAACTTTGCTTATGGTTGGAAATACTTTTGTTCCTTACGAATTGAATGAACAAAGTTCACTATACTTTCTAAACTTTTGATATGCTTGTTATTACCATCAGATTTTTCTGTTCCTATATTTTTAGGAAACTCGAAAGAATTTTCTGTTTCAAGATTTATGAATTTATTGAATGGGATGGGTCTGTTTTGGACACGTATGTGGATAGTTCCAGGGGGTTTTTGAATCGAATGCTGGCCCCCATACTAGGAGTACTATAATGAAGGGGAATTTGTCATCTTAGTTGGAGCTTTCCAAAGAAACAGCTCAATAGTGACATTAGCTTAGCAGCTCATGGGATGATTTTAAGCGCAGCTTATTTCCTTAAGCTATGAAGTTGTGTTGTTTCTATGAATTTCAGTTGTCTGATCATTGACCATGGGAAACTTGTGGCATCAGATCAATTACTATGGGGAAAAAAAAAGAAAGAAAAGGAATACTTTTCTTATTATAACTTGATCCCATACTCATATTTTCAAATGAAGATGCTAAGGTAGAAAGGGAAAATAGGTAGTTGAAGACTTGAAGTTTCATTTGCAAATCTGATTATTTTACTAAAATGTCAGTAAGCTGACGAGGACGAGAAATTGTGACACAGTGTTTTACACAAAATGTCAATAAGATTTTCTGTAGTTTATTTAGCTAAATTACGAAAAGAGAAAAATAATCAAATTTGATATGGTGAAGAACAATTTTTGAAAAAAGTCTCAACGGGGTTATGATGTAAACTACCGCAACGGGGTTTTATTATGTATAAATTTTATAATAGGAAGAATTAAGAAAGAATTGGGGTGCTGAAATTGTTTCAAAGGAAGAATAGAAACAGTGCAAATGAGAAGAAAGAGAACATAGAATATGCTGTACTAGTGCAAGGCTTAAATGAATTCACTCAACACAATTCAACTTATTGGAAGATGGATTATGTGAATATGATAGAGAAAGAACTTAGGACTCTAACTAGGAAACTTATAGGCACAAACCACCTTTAAAAAATTAGACTTTTAGTAGATTTTGGTAGAAGTTTTTGAAAGATGTGATTGAAATGTCGTGGGACGTGAAAGATATGATTGATATTGATTGTTTGACTTTAACTTAGATTAAAATCATATTTTAATCCGGACCAAACAGAGGTTAAAGATTCAGAATCTTTGACAATACTTCTATCTCTAAAACATAATTAAAATCAAAACATTACCCTTGGACTATGGTCATTATCCATAATTAGCAATCAAGAAAAATGCCAAAATGCCAACTTTAAAACTGAATAGATTCTAGAGAGCAAATTCAAACAACTTATTAAATTGAAACACCTTGATTATATATATATATATATATATGGAAATTTTGAATTCTTCATGAGAAATTATGAAGTTAAGAGGAAAGCCATGAGTTTCTAATCTTGTTAATAAAATTGTAAGCAAAAAAATTGGAAAGTAAGTAAAGAAAAAACATTGTGACTCTTCTGAAAAAGTTCGACCCTATTTGCCAAAGAAAGGTACTCAAAAGTATTTACATTTTTTAGGCCTTAGCAAAACATCATGTTTTGTAACAAGGAAACTAATATAAGTACAGTTATGTAAATGGAATAAATGAACAAAGTATTGAGAGTTATTTTATGTGCCTAAAATGTACCGAAGTCAAGAAATTAATTTAATTGAATTGTCGGACACTTGGTAATAATAACTCTTATAGTTATAATCTTTCATATTCCATATCTCATAACGTTGAAATGATTACAAGAAAAAATATGTTTCTTTTTTTTTTATACCCAAGTATACACCTTCGACGACTAATCCTGGGGTCTACGCCTCAACCCCTCAAGAAAAAAAAATGTATTTTAATTGAATTGTCGGACACTTAGTAATAATAACCCTTATAGTAATAAGTCACTAATTCAAGCCTCTATGAAAATGCGAGAACACGAAATTCACGGACAACCTTGTATTTCTTGTCAATTCACTTGTGAAATCTAGGAGATAGCATTAAAATCTCATTGATTTTATACGGAATCTTGATTCACATATAATACATATAATTAGACAAATAGTTTAGATAACTCAATTTCTTAATAAGCCCCTCCCTCTTTTGGCAGGCCCTAATGGTCTTAATTATAAATTTTAGAATGTAGCCCTAATCTAATCGTGAAAATAGAAGGCCAGGATAAAGCTAATTTTAGAAGTAGAATCTTGGAATACTGGTATTTGCTAAAAAAACAACTCCTAATGCAATAATTCCAGAAATTCTAAAATTAAACTCATGTTTGAAATGGAATCCAAGACAAACAAAGCCTAATGTAATAATTCTACTTTCTAAGAGCTGCATATTCTCCTCAGCATGAACTCAACCTATTGCAGACATGAAAATTTCTTTTGTTGGGCCAACAATAACTGATACAAATTGGAAAGTATATTCGAGGCGTAATCGAAATTAACATCAATTACAATAGAATTTTCTATTATTGAACTTTACTCCTTTTTGGTAAATTGATTGTGTAAAAGGAAGTTCATAATTTTCCTTAGTAGTCGCGATTTCCTTATTAGTCATGTTTTTGGCATATATAAAGAGGTCCGTTGATTGTAATAATACACACTTGATTATTGAATAAAAATACAATCTTCCTCCCATTTCTCTCTTATTTTCTCTCCTTTCATCCCGTTGATTTCACGCCTTGAAATCGGCATCAATAACGTATCAAGTTGTCTTGTTATGGATGCCAACTATTGTTGGACCTGTGTCTTGAGGTCATGATCATAGACACCCTCTAACTCAAGAAACTCAAAGTAAGAACATCCTACAAGAGCTTTCTACTCCTCATTCTAGAGGTGGCTCCCCTGCATTTGTATTCTATAAAGGGAGACCTTACATTCAGCTGACCATACAGTCTCGTTGCGTCTCCTTTGTGGTTATGGCGTCTCCTTTGTGGCATACTCACTGGGGTGAACATGACTCTGGAATCAAGTGATGCAAAACTGTGTATAAAATGTGTAAATGAAGAATTCACGAACAACTGTTAATTCACGTAGGAAACCAAAAATTTGAATTCATTATTCATATAGAATATTTAGAATTTGTACGGATAGGAGAGAAGACTCAACTTTTTATTTAGAATGTAGCTCTAATCGAATCCTATAATAGGATCTTAGAATAAAATTAATTCCAGAAGTAAAGTCCTAGAATAATTATCTCCTTTCATCTAATCTAAATACATCATTCCTCACAATGTCCCACAATTCATTAATTTTCACATGACTAATTTCCTGCAGCCTCAGAATATGGTTACAAATGAAAAAAGCTTTTGGTCGTAGCATTCTTCAATGTGCCAAAGAGGCTATAAATTTGCCATGCTTTTTGATTTGTAACATTGAACGGCTTAGATTTCAGCTGAGTCCAATCTTATCTTGACCGAAATCTTCCTGAGCAGCGTCCTTCGTCTTATTCACCTCCTCCTCCCAGTTAGCAGAGGCGTCCAAATTTTAAGTTAGTTCTTCATTCTTATGGCGAAGGTTGCATACCAGACCCTCCATTGCCATGTTCATGCTCAACATGCAGGCATTATTTGCCACAAGAAGGTCTTCTACCTCGTAAGAGGCGACGTGATCTTGCCATTCATCTAACCAGTATTTGTGCTAGACTCTAGCATCGAGGATATTTCTGGCAGCAACAACTCAAGCACCTCTGCTGCCACTCTTCTGATTAGTTTCCTAAAAAGTCTTGAACTTTCTTATTATGGAGCGAGTCAACCGATTTTTGCCCAAGGTGAAGGAGGTGGAGTGACATATTTTTTCTCCGTGACTCGGAAGAGGGACGAGGTGCTTTCTTTTTAAATATCACCCTAGTGGGGACGTCAGTGAGTGGAGGCAGAGCCCTAGCCACAGTTGGCCCAACAAAAGATAACATCCCAGATGGTTCGGACCTTTTGTTCTTTTTCAGAGGCTTGAGCTCTTCCACTTTTTCCTCATCATTGACGGGAGGTAGTCTCTTACTAGCACTGAGTAGTTGCTCGCTCCGCTTCTTGTAAGCTATAGAGGTCGTCTTCAAAATTCTCGCTTCGGTGACTTTCGACTTATAGTGGCAAAATCAGGCTTTCATATGCCTCTTATTCAAAAAGATCATCTACAAGCAAAAAATTGAAGTTTTGGAGCCTCATCTAAATATCAACAAGTCAATGCAACCAATTCAGAATCTATCGTGTGAAGACATCAACCCGTTAGTCACGAAGCTAATAGATGATGCAAATCGTGTCCCAGTTTTCAGTGGAAAACTCACACCTAAACAGCGAGTCTACAAAAAAAAAATTCAAATTGATTAACACAATAAAATAAATGCATAAAGGAAAAGAAGAGGCGACAACTCTTCAAGTTTACTCACTGGCTGATAAGTGGTTGTAACTGTTAGAGGTACCAGAGGGGCACTCTCTATCTTATCCCATCTTTCGGAGGCCGAGAACTATGACTCATCTATCCTTTAGTAGAGGTTGGCATGTCAACCACGAATGGAGAATGTACCCCTCATGAGGTTAGATAGAACCACCATTTCATATTTTCACCACCACGAGGTTTTAGAAACGTAGAGAGATTGGAAGGTCGAGAACGGTATGTCGACACCATACACCACCTTGCATAAAGCATCCATGACCCAAACAAGATCAAGGGCTTGGATGAGGTGGAGTATTTCAAAAGTGTTTATAGGCGCATCACCTTGAATTTATCCAACTGTATGTCATGATTAGCAATAAATGACCTAGGTGACGCCTCTAACACGCAACAACTTTCAAATCAAGTCATGAAACCCAAAAATATCTCATCAGTTCAGGGACTTATCACATCCGTTCCAATGTCCTCGGCTTTTCTCAAAGCTTTTATCATTCATAGTCTCGTCCTCAAGCAAGGACCTCGCCTCAACTTTTCTCAAAGCTTCTATCATCTAGAGTCTCGTTATCAAGTAAGAACCTCACCTCTACATACATTGCATAATCACCACTTAAATTATTCCAACCCACTTCTACAATTCTAACTCCACGCATTATATAAATATTGATGCCTAGACTTGGGGGAATGTTGATATTATGTTACCTATATGCATAACTTAGAAGCAACCAGAACCACCCTACCAAAGAAAGGTTAGGTGCGTGACGCCAATGCATCACCTCGACAAGTTCACTCTCACCATACATTGAAGTCCACTCGTCATATAAATATTCATACATGGACTTAGGGTACTATTCTTACACCTCTTCTGAATAAGGCTCTAGGCCATCATATACTTGGTAGACAACTACCAATTAAATAGGCCCACACTCCACGTTATCCTCGTACTCGGCCGAGATGAGGCCACACATAAGGTAGCCAAGGTGACACACCACTTATGCCAAGGTACTATGTAGAGACTGACCTTTGTGGCCTAGGCGAGGTGCCACGTCTAGTGCAGAAAAATAGAGATAGCAAACCTCTTCTTTATTGGAAGACATTTCCCACCTTACTTCCTCCGGGGGATCTTTTGTACAAAGATATTTCTAAGATAAAATCTCATTGTGATTGATTGATTGATGTGATGTTTCTACAACAAATGTCTAAAGGTCAAATCATGTAAGGTCCTGAATTTTTATATTTTTAAGTTAGATGATGTAGCCCACGTAAGAAACGAGCTATGGAAGCTTGACTCATTTAAAAATATGAAAGTCCAAGCCATAAGTTATTTAAAAACCCAAAAATTTAAGACATTAAGTCTAGGTAAAGTTGATTACAAAGATTTAATGAATAACTGGGTTGCCACTATGGTCATCTACATGGTATTTCATATAGGCAATCCAGGTTTGAATCACCATGAAGATGTTTTTATAAAATTATTTTTGAGTTAAAAACTCCTCATTTGCACTCATATAATAGTTCATTTTCCTCTATTTTTCATAATATAAATGTTTTATAAAACTCTTTATAAAAATTATTTTTTTATGAGTTTAAAACTCTTTAAATTCCTAGTTAAAGACTCAATTTAACAAGGTTAATGATAGTATAGCTCNATCATATGAATAACTCATTTTCTTAAATTTTTTTTATTTACGTAATTGCTTTATAAAAAATTTATAAGAATTATTTTTTATGAGCTTAAAACTCTTGAAATTCCTAGTTAAAGACTCAATTTAACAAGGTTAATGATAGTATAGCTCTCTCATTTAATTTTTCGCTAAAGATGGAGGTTACAAGAAGAGGAAAGTCACTTTTACACTACATCTCTCCTCAAATCAGATTTTGCTTTTATTTTCTCCCAAAAATATCTTTTATGTTAAGTTAAATTTAAAGGAATAGCAAGGGTATGAAGGAGAAAGGCTTTTACACATTTTGTTCCTTTATATTTCAAGAAAATCAAAGTAGGTGGTGCTAAGTATTTATCCTTTTTGTTCATTATGTATATATATATATATGTGTGTGTGTGTGTTTGTGTCTATATGTGTGTGTGTGTGTGTGTGTGTGTGTATATGCTTGTGTGTGTATTAGATTTTTATTTTTTTGAAGTTATGAACAAAGACGTTTATGTATGGCCATGACCGATTTCTGTGACCCCAAGAGATTCTTCGGGATCATGATTTCGTCGGTATTCATCTACATGAAATGTTTAATTCTTTCCTATCACTTTGTATATATGTTTATGACCAAAATGGCGCACCATGTAATATTAGTTCTACTGAGCTTAAAGCTCACAAATCATATGAATAACTCATTTTCTTAAATTTTTTTTATTTACGTAATTGCTTTATAAAAAATTTATAAGAATTATTTTTTATGAGCTTAAAACTCTTGAAATTCCTAGTTAAAGACTCAATTTAACAAGGTTAAAGATAGTATAGCTCTCTCATTTAATTTTTTGCTAAAAATGGAGGTTACAAGAAGAGGAAAGTCACTTTTACACTACATATCTCCTCAAATCAGATTTTGCTTTTATTTTCTCCCAAAAATATCTTTTATGTTAAGTTAAACTTAAAGGAATAGCAAGGGTATGAAGGAGAAAGGCTTTTACACATTTTGTTCCTTTATATTTCAAGAAAATCAAAGTAGGTGGTGCTAAGTATTTATCCTTTTTGTTCATTATGTGTGTATATATATGTGTGTGTGTGTGTGTGTGTGTGTGTCTATATATATATGTGTGTGTGTGTGTATATATATATATATATCTATGCTTGTGTGTGTATTATTTTTTTATTTTTTTGAAGTTATGAACAAAGACGTTTATGTATGGCCATAACCGATTTCTGTGACCCCAAGAGATTCTTCGGAATCATGATTTCGTCGGTATTCATCTACATGAAATGTTTAATTCTTTCCTATCACTTTGTATATATGTTTATGACCAAAAAGGCGCACCATGTAATATGAGTTCTACTGAGCTTAAAGCTCACACCTTTTATGTTGACAAACTTTTCATATTAAATGATCTTCTAGTTCTTACTAGTTATGCAACTTATGTTTAATTCCTAAAAGATGTTAGTTTATCTTTATTTAACATTTCCTAGTTCTTTTTCTTGATGTGAACATTTAAATTGTTATTTGGTTTAAGAATGCATATAATTGAAGTTGCTAAAGACGTTAAGATTAACATTAGACTTGTAAACAAAAATTTTCAGCTTAAAGCCTAAACTTTGTCGCATCATCCCGAACAGAATCCTTTGATTTTTTGGACAAAACTAGTAGGGTTTGAAAGCTCTATGAGTCCTTTGTTCGTTGGCTTTGGAATAAGTCAATTGAAGGTCGATAGGATAAGTTATGCCCTTTTCCTATGCTATGTTTAGTGTACCCGACAACTTTCTTTTTTTACATGTTTGAGTGTCTATTTGAGTGCCTAAATGATATTACAAAATTCTGACATTTACTATGTTGTACTTGAATGAATTTAGAAAATACTGTAAAAATTTCATAAAATTATGAATTCGATAAATGGTCCAACTAAGTTTGATCGTTTGGTAGTGCATTGTTGAATTTAACTCCATTATGCAGGCTAACATTCATTTTAACCCTTCGTTTAGTTTCGTTATTTAAAAATTAAAGTTATCTACCTTAAATCATTTGTTTCCAATAAATTTTAGAACTTGCAATAGAACGTAAGGATAACCACAGAGTTATAAGAAAATCAAGAAAATTTTAATTTAACCTGAATTTTTGAAAGTAAAACAAAAAGAATGTTGTTGTTTTTGTACTAATTTCAAAATTCAAGATTTAGGTCGTTACAAATCATTAGTCCACTTTTCAGAGAGCATTAAATACTCATCAATATATGATTGATGTATTGATATCTAGGAGGAGACCCCTCAGCCACCAAATAAGGCCACATGTCTTTTGATCAAACGGCCAGTGTTTCACCTTTCCCACTATAAAAGCTCAAATTTGGCTTTATTTTGTTATTTTGAAGGTAATGCAACTTTACATATACAAAAGTAAACTCGTTCTCTCTCTCCTCTCTCTCTCTCTCTCTCTCTCTCACACACACATATTTATATATTCCCAGCATACATACATATTTTGTAGCTCACATCTTTTGTGTTCAAAGTCGCCTCTCCTACCTCCGAAGAAGACCATGGAAGACTAATGATTTGTCCAAATATATAGAAAATAGGCTTACGTGGAGTTGATTGGAGTCGAGATCTGTTAGCTACGGTGAATGTACAAAAAATGAGGCCAACAATTTCAATTTTAAATATGTATACAATTTCAACAATCAAATAAATGATAATTTAGTAATGTGAATGATTAAATTTAATTTAAATTAATTACTATTTTTTCGTTGTATAGATATTAAATTATTGTTTGCCGCTATACCTAAACACTAGTTACTTACCCCCTTGTTTAGCTTAGATAAAATTTATATTT
Organism: Fraxinus cuspidata; assembly: GCA_903798385.1. Classification (NCBI taxonomy): domain Eukaryota; kingdom Viridiplantae; phylum Streptophyta; class Magnoliopsida; order Lamiales; family Oleaceae; genus Fraxinus; species Fraxinus cuspidata. The sequence continues at coordinate 8,919 of CAIGRP010130222.1, forward strand.
TTAGTAGATTATGGTAAAAAAAATTGATTAAACATCTAACGAAAAAGTTAACAGAAGTTATGAAACCCTTTAAATATGTGATTAAAGTGAATTTTATAAAATTAGAACAAAACTTGGGCTTAATGTCTATTTGGATGCAAGTTGTACAAATGGGTTGCTCTAAAAATATAAGGTCAAGGATGTAAATGTCAAAGTTACCCTTAGCATTGAGACTTTCAAAGAAGAAATATAATAAACGGGATTAAGATAGTAGCCTCAGCATATTTTGGTCTTTATTTTCGAAATAGGAGTTCCATTACGCGCCTCTGTTCTCTCTTTTTTGTTGACCATGAGTCCGTGCAGAAATTAAGGTCAACAAAATTCTTTCTATTCCGGTGCAATCTTTAATGAAGAACACATTAATACGCAATTGTACAATAAAATATTCTAGTGTCTTTTAATAATATCTTTGTATTCGAATGCAATCTTGAATGAAGAACATAATATACCAAGAAACAAAAAACCATTATGCTCCAATAGGCCAAAAAATCTTTAGAATTACATCAAGATCAGTATTGTATCATGGTGATCATATAACACGTTCGATTAAGCATCAAGAATTCATATAAAGAACTAAGGATGGGTATAGTATCATATTAATCATATAGCACATTCAAATCATAAAGATTCATGTGAACTAAAGACGAGTATATAGTATCATGTTCATCATATAATACATTCAGATAAGCATAAAGAATTCATATGAGCTTAGGGGTAGAGCCAGACAAAGACGTGGGGTGGGCAAAAATTCATTGAAGTCACGCCACAAGAGATATTTTGCACATGAGATCTAATTTAGATGGCTAAGCCTATGATACTCATGATAGAGTGGGTTAGATTCTCAAGCAAATACATATTTAGATGTCAAATATAAAACGTTTTACAAGATTTTTGTAGTTTTTCTTGCCAAATAGGATTGACGCTCTCCCTAGACACAAGTTTCAAAGAACTTTGACAACAAGTAATTTCAAACATTTGAAAATTGTCCAAAATACCCAAAATAAAATACATAATTGTAGGTCACTGCTCTCAAAGTACTATTTGATGTGGGCATCTGTCTTTAATACCAACACATTCGAATATCATTTGAATTGGAAAAAATCGGCAGGTAAAAGTGAGAAAATTGAATTTATTTCATGTTCATGTTTGGTTCACTTCAATAATATGCTTATAATCGGATTAATTTATAAATGAATAAGATTTAAACAAATATTCTTTTTATTGAAAAATTATATATAGAGCAAGTTACTTAGCCAGTGTTTGGTGGAGATTAAAATTAAATTTTTAGTAGATTGTGATAGAAATTTTTGAAATGTATGGTTGAAAAATTGTGGGACTCATGAAGGATGTGGTTAATATTAATTATTTGACTTTAATTAAGATTAAAATCTGATTTCAATCTGAAATAAACAAGGCCTTATAATAGCATCTATCTTATGGCCGAAGTTAATTTTTACTTATAAATATGAATAAGTAATATAAGAAAATATACATAGACACAAAAATTTAGTTACTTTTAAGCTTAGCTATACATATGTAATTTTTTATTGTTAAAATGAGTAATTTATTTTTAACTTAAGTCTATAAAAAAATATTTACTATATTATAAATTTAAATTATAACTGAACTTTTTAGACTTAATCAAAACCATGCATGAAATAAAAATCTAATTTTGTAATGAGTTATTCGTTGCATGAATGTGAGTTATATATATATATGTAATTAATATGGAGTATTTAACTAAATTTGAACAATTATGTAATTATGTTTTTTACAATAGAGTTGATCTGTGAAGTTTGTTGAGTCACTACGATGAAATTTTGATGGAAATTGGTAGGCCAAATTTTTAATTACGACAATCATTATTCTTGCAGAATCTTTGAAGAGTTTTCAAATTAATCATTGAAGCGTATAAATTTTTCGCTAGTCACCTACGTCAGAAGTAGATATAGCAATTCTTAAAAATCGTCATTGTCATTTTCATAATTTATTAATGATTTTTTAATTATAATTTGTGGGTGTGAGCGCTCGCGCATGTATATCAAATAGTCTTGCTTGCATTTTTCTTTTCAAAGTAAGCAATATTTGCACCTTTTTTATTTCTTTTGAGTATGCAAAATAAAATAAATTATTATTTTCGATATTGATTTGTTTATAAAAAATTTTAGTTTAAATCTCATTATTCAAACAACCCGTTTTTGAGATTTCGTTTTTTTTATATATATAATTAATCCAGCATTTTGTTATTCTCGATAATTTTATTGGAATATGTTTGTGTTGCCAAATTTTAATAAATAAGTTAATTATTGTAATGAGATTAGACATATATGTCGAAAAACAAAACTTGAATTGGACTCGTCCATAAGTGCTTGCTTGAACATACAAACTAAGCACTTTTTGTGGAGAAAGTTAGTTTTTTTAATTTCATTTCAATGATAATAATCATATATACTTGTAATTTAAGCTTAAAATCTGGGATTGACTTATTTAATAATAAGAAGTAAAACTCAAGATAACTATCAAGAAAAGAGAGTTCAATCTCTATTTTACACCGCAACCTATAGTGGAGTTTATTCATCACATAATGCTTCACAATTGATGTCCTATGAGTTTAGTGACTGTTATAATCTTTGCTTCGTGCATAATACAACTCAACATACATATCACTCAATATATAAAATTAATATAATGTGGGCTCCACTTTTTTTATTCCATCAAATTAGCCCCGTTGGCGGGGATTAAAATCGAATGTTTAATATATTTTGATAAAAATTGATTAAATGCGTGGTTGAAAAATTATGAATCCTATAAATTATGTTGTTAAAATTAATTGTCGACTTTGATATAGATTAAAATTTAAATTTTAACACTTACCAAACATGGGCTTAATAGTGTATTAGGCCACCTACAACCCTACACCAAAATTTGAGGTAAGTTTTGTATCATTTTGCACAAAATCTTGCACCAAACTAAAAATCATCTCCAACCCATTAAACTAAACGATGCACCAAATGAACAGTGTTTAATCATTTTCTTCATTTTTTTTATTCTTAACAATTTATATATAAAAATTATTTATTTATTTAATTTACTACTACATAAATTACTACATAAATAATTACGTTTCGTTATTGAAAATATTGAATTCGTTAATAAATTTAAAAAAATGCAGTGCAATCAATAAAATGACACGAATGCCCTTAACAACATAGGGTGCTAAATGAAAAAAAGGGCAAAATGGACTTTAACCAACATATGGTGCAACACTACTCACTTGCACCATTTTGCACCTAATTGATGCAAAATTTGGTGCTGGGTTGGAGTGATATTGCACCAAATATATGGTGCAAAATAAGGAAAAATGGTTTTTTGATATAAGGGTTAAAGTTGCCCTTAGAGTCACAATTTAGACATAGTTATGTGAATGTACAAATGTGGCTCTCTTCAAGTTCGATCGTGATGGTAACTAATTTGTAGTTTGCTTTGTGGACGATTGTGTGTGTACACGAAGATGGCCCTTAAAACACTCGAAAGATGACTTGTTCCTACTTGATTTGAAGAAGATATGTGAATAAATTATCACTTAATGACATTGAGATGGCATTGTACTTTGTTTGGCAAAGAATTGGCTAGAAATTTCCTATTTGGGTTCTATTATTTTCAAAATACATTTATTCAAAATTCACTCTCACACATTCTTTCATAAAATAATATTACACGTAAATTCAAAAAAAAATTCCTTATATTTTAACTACACTTTCTCTAAAAAATCACTGTTTCAAAATACATTTTCTTCCAAAATCACATTAAATTGGAGACCAAATAGGAGTAAGTCCAAATTGAATTATGATTCTTAATATACTATCGTTTTAAAATGAAATTCCAAATTCAATGAAGTAGTATGAGAGTTACATTTTCTAAACGCGTGCGAGAGATCTAAATGATAGTGTGAGTCTGAACTAATTGCGAAGAAATAGGACAAGAAAATTGCCATCCATCGAGATGATAAAACCCTTTTACTAAAATGGGGTATTACAAACATAAAAATATACATTGCTTAGACTTCACTACAATTTTCCCTCGTTTTTATTTGTATAAATTTCTATTTTAAACGGTATTGAAAACTACAAAGAGTACAACAAGTGTTAGCAGGCTGTAGGCTATTCTCATTTCTCTGTGAACTCTGATTCAACTGCAAACATTTGGTTCCATTACCAGAAAAAGCAAAGCCATATTTTCCCCTCCATCTCTCATTTCTTTACTCATTTTCTTGATTTTTCACTATAGATTTGAGTGCACTAGAAGAGCTTTTCACCACTGCTATTTTCTGAAGAAAAAATTATCTTCCAGCAGGCAAAATGGGCTTCTTTCGGACAGCCATGGCATCAACTAAATTCAGAGGGTTTATCAATATTCTTGCTTTATTTCTTTTTTGTTTAAACTTCTCTGTTTCCGGTGAGTACCTCCACCCCTTACCATCCCCACAAGAAAAAAAAGGTCCTTTTTTGTTGTGTATGTTGCTTATTTGTTTGGCTTGTGTGTGTGTCTGTGTCTGTAGAGATGTAAAGATGAAATCTTCGTATAATATGGTGGGTCAATATTTGTCTTCAACGCTGTAAATATTGTGTTCAATATTTGTCTACTTAAATTTGTGCTGTTTCTTTTAATTTTTGAATTTTGAATAAGTTCTTGCTCTCAACACCAATTAGAGATTTAATTTTCGTACTTGATTTATGTATTTGAGTTAGTAATTATGGTTTTTGATTATTGAAACTACGTATTTATATTAGTCTTTTCGTCTTTTCACGATACCAGAATACTTATATAGATCAAATCTCATATTTGAAATGATATTTATGCAGATGCTTATGATGCACTTGATCCTAGTGGAAATATTACTGTTAAATGGGATGTTATAAGCTGGACTTCAGATGGATACACTGTAAGCATACATTATTTCCCTTTTAAAGAATTCTCTTTGAACTTTAATGCATAAGATTATTCTTCATGATGTGTTGCTTGACACAATCCAAGAGACCAAGAAATATGCCGGAAAAAGATAACGGTTTTAACATTGTTCTCTCCATTACCACCTTCAACATCACTATAAAGTACGTTTTGTCTTTCAAATATAAGCCAAGTATGTGACCCACCCCGTTGAAAACCTGAGCTATTAGAGAGGAGATATGTTTATTTATTTAAATTTAGTCTTCTAAATGTCCCTCCACGTGCAGACTAGATTCCTTCAACAAAAGCCTCATATATGCACAATTTTATCAAATGAGAGGTTTTAGACTTGAACCTAGAATCTTTCTACGCTTTGATACGATTTTGAACCACCTCGACTAAAAGTTAAAGCTAATAAAGAGGCTACATATTTATTTACCCTTTTTACGTCTTTAAACATGTAGTTCTATTAGCTTTGGTGGATGCAATATGCAATCTCTAATCTAAGCGCACATTTGGTTGGAGTACCAAACAACACTTGTCTTAAAGATAAACTATTCTAGCTTTTTTGCCTTTCGTAATCTTGTCATGTGTTGTTCAATGCAATATATGAAAAAAACATATTATGGTGCTAGACAGCGTATAGTTTAGATTTTTCACTGAACTTCTTTGCTTTGCAATGATGCAGGCTGTTGTTACAATCTTTAATTTTCAGAAATATCGACACATTCAAGCACCGGGATGGAAATTGGGTTGGACATGGGCCAAGCAAGAAGTGATTTGGAGAATGGTCGGAGGTCAAACTACAGAGCAAGGAGATTGTTCAAAATTCAAAGGGGAAATCCCTCATTGCTGTAAAAAGGATCCCACAGTTGTGGATTTATTGCCTGGAACTCCTTATAACCAACAGATTGCAAATTGTTGCAGAGGGGGCATTATAAGTTCTTGGGTCCAAGATCGAGAAAATGCTGTGAGTGCATTCCAAATAACTGTTGGTCAAGCTGGAACGAGCAATAAAACTGTCCGAATCCCTAAGAACTTTACCCTGAAAGCACCAGGGCCTGGATATACTTGTGGACCTACCAAAATTGTGAAGCAGAGCAAATTTATAGCGTCTGATAGAAGGAGAGCAACTCAAGCTTTGAGTAAGTTACTTGGACTAAGCATTTGTAAAAGCTTACCTTTGCATCGTGTTTTCACTTTCTATTTACATTGAATGAGAAAAGAGAATAAGGTTCAAGTAGAATAGTGTTTAGGCCTTTGCCCATGTAGAAGGTCTTTGCCAGGTAGTTGAGCTCAGCACAGTTTGGCGGACCCTTGGACTTACCTAGCTAACCCAGATGAGTCCCTTTCACCAGCTATGAGCCATATCAGATGTTGGTATAATAGTTCATTAACTGTTTCTCGATCTCTTTCGAAATCTTCCTTGATTATGTGGTTACAAACTTATCGTTCAATAAAAAGTGCGATCTATACTTTAAGTGGATTAATGTTTGTATCTTCTGGTTTCAGTTAGTTTTTTTGTGTTTTTTTCTCTCTAAAGATTGATTTTACAACTTTCATCTCAGTGACGTGGAACATTACTTGCACGTATTCGCAATTCTTGGCTCAAAAAGCGCCCACCTGCTGCGTCTCACTCTCCTCCTTTTACAATGACACAATCGTGAATTGTCCGGCTTGCACTTGTGGTTGTCGGAACAGTTTAATACAATCAGGGACCTGTGTAGAGTAAGAAACCTTTCTCTTTCTCGAGTTATCCTTTTGGTTCCATGTACACTTTTATGGTAGTACTAAGGAACAATATATGTCAATATCCTTCCAATTCTATTGGTTCATTTACTTATACTTCTTATCGTACAGTTTGGATTCTCCACACTGGGCTTCAGCTCTTTCAAGTCCACGCAAGAACAGTGACACACCTCTCGTCCGGTGCACTGGCCATATGTGCCCTATCCGTGTCCATTGGCACGTTAAGCTTAACTACAAAGAGTATTGGCGGGTGAAAATCACGATCACTAATTTTAACTACAGAATGAACTATACGCAGTGGAATCTTGTTGCACAACATCCCAACTTTAACAATCTCACTCAGACATTCAGCTTTAACTACAAGGCATTAACACCATATGGTTCCATAAGTATGTAACCATTTCTCGTGTCCATATCCACCACGTGTTGGGGAAAAACTCGTATATTTTACCGAGAGAGGGAAGATGTACACATTTTTTCCCTACACTATCGAAATATATGTACTCTTCTAACCATATTGTGTTGTTCCAATGAATTGTATGTTGCATAGATGATACAGCCATGTTATGGGGAGTCAAATACTATAACGACTTACTCATGGAAGCCGGTCCTTCTGGAAGTGTACAATCGGAGCTGCTATTTCAGAAGGAGAAAACGACATTTACTTTCAAAGAGGGATGGGCGTTCCCACGCAGGATATACTTCAATGGCGACAATTGTGTCATGCCGCCTCCAGATGCTTACCCTTATCTACCGAGTGCTAGTTCTCACACGGTTATTTCTCTGCGTGATATACTAACTATTTTGGTATCTCTGGTTCTTTTACTGGCGTATGACTAGCAAAATCGAGTGCAAGAAAGCAAGACGAGTCACTGAAGACTTCATTATTCCCTATGGAGTTTACGAATCCTCCATTTTGTTATTCGATTGAGGAGTGAATTCTCACTGGGAAGTTTCATAAAAATTAGTGGATTAAGGTGCAGTAGACCTATTGTGTTTTGTTATTTGCTACTAGTATATTTGTTTAACTTATTATATACGTATTCTATGCCATGAGGGGGGAAAAAGAATAGTTGAAGGCAATGTAGCTAGCGTATTCATTGTAGTTATTATTGGTAATTTTTGTCAGTCTTAAGAGTCTTCCAAGTATTATGGATTGAATTTAGTGATTCACATTCAATGTAATATGTTCACTTGTCGAGGATTTTATGAAAAAGATTATTACAATGATATTCTCATGCTATGACTTCAAAAAATATATCCTAAATTTATGTGGAACAAGCACAATACAGATTGTGCTCAACAAAGAGACTTACGGCTTGTGTTGAAAGGTGGAACATACCAAAAAAAAAAAAAATTTAAATTATTTCCCTGAAATATGCTCATGACTCAATCAAGAACATGAACATGAGTACGCACAATTGACATAGCAAGCGAAACATGTATTTGACACAAGCATAATGTGGATCGCATTCTACTAACACACTTGTGAATCTGTAGAGAACATAAAATGAGAAATGAAAAACAAAAAAAAAAAAAAAAACTAGAAGAGAAGGGAAGGGAAACAATGCAGCTTGGAATTCTAGATTCAATCAATTGATTATAGATGGTGTGGTCTAAGCCTGAGCTTATTAGGACATTTCCAGTGCTGCACCAAAATTTGCATCATTTTGCACCAAACTAAAATTCATTTACAACCATTACACCAAAAGTTACACCATATGAATAGTGTTTAATCATTTTCGTCTTTTTTTTATTTATTCTTAGTAATTTATTTATTCGAAATATTATTTATATATTTATTTTAGAAATACATAAATTACTAAATAAATAATTACGTTAAATTAAGGAAATTATTAAATTATTTTGAGGATATTGGAGTATCTGGAAGATCTCTTCAGATTACTAAACAATGCACTTGTTTTTATGTATCATTATTTTTAAATAAAACTGGATTAATGTAGGTATGTGGTTGTTGTAATATATTTCGTGTTAAATATAAGTAATCGTGTTCGTTATATCTTAATTTTTTTAAATTAATTCAGTAATTATTATTTTCAACATTTAAAATTTATTTTAAATGCAAATAATAATAATAATCCAAATAATAATAATAATAATAATAATAATAATAANTATTCTTATTTTAATTAATTCAGTATTATTATTTTCAACATTTAAAATTTATTTTAAATGCAAATAATAATAATAATAATAATTGTATTAAAAATTATATAACACAATTTGGTACGGTTTTGAAGATTTGCTTTACATTTCAGGAGGCTATGGTTAGCTAGAGAAGAGTAGATAGATGGGTGCTGTGGTAGAAGAGATGGAGTCTCTGCATAAGAATCAGACTTGGAAATTGATGGAGCTTCTAGAAGGAAAGAGTGCGATAGGATACAAATGGGTATATAAGAAGTACGAAGCAGTATAAGAAAATGGAGGGGGAAAAGTTCAAGGCTCGCCTAGTAGTAAATCGTTATTCGCAGAGGAAAATGGTTGACTATAATGAGATTTTCTCACTAGTAGTTAGACACACTTCCACCATGGCAGTGTTAGCTTTCGTAGCACATTTTAAAATAACGGTGGAGTTGAGGGGACCTAAAGATAGCTTTTCTTCATGGAGATTTAGAAGAGCAAATTTACATGGAGAAGCCGAGAAATAGTGTTTACTTGAAGATGTGTTTTAAATCCTTGTGATGGAATTTGGTTCAAGGTGGAGATTTGTTATGGTGTGATCCAAATTTCATGTGATTTGGATTTGGTTGATTGGAAAAAGTTGGGTTTTGAAGAGTTCTAAGTCATGAAATCAAAATTCAACTATGATTAGGAGTTTAACTTGAAAAAGAACTTGTGGTTGGTGAAAACACCTTCTCTCAATTGTAAATTTATGTATATTAACTCCTGGAGAAAACTCCTTAATTAGCAAAGGGAGAGAAAAGGAACTTCGTGCTTACTATTAAGATTTGTGGTTCCATCTTAAAAGACCAACTTTATTAAAAGGAGTATCCCAAATTCTTATAAATTAGTATATGTTTTTATCTTTATTTGATATGGAATTTTATCCCTTAACATTGCCCCGTAAGATAGTGGCTCATTTGAGCAGAATCTTGAAATTCGTGTGCTCAATTTTTTGAGTTTTAATCAAATCGAATCGCTCGTTGGAGCTCAACGGGCACCGATACCATATTAAGATTTGTGGTAATAAATTGGTCTATATTTTCATCTATATTCAATGTGAAATTTTATCAATTAACACTTACGACAAAAAGCTGGTAGTTTTCTTTCATTCTTCTCTGAAAATAAAAATCAATGAGTTTAGTTTCCGGTAGCAACTAAACACTATATTTTAAACAGACTGAAGAGCCTGCTGCTATTGAAGAATCCGAGAAGTCAAATTCTAAAGTGGAGAGGTTTGTACACTATTTAAGATTATTCATTCTTTGTTTAATCAATTAGCTTTAAAAGATGAGTTTTTATTTAACAAAATTGAAAATAATTAAGTTCCTTATGTTACACTAAAGAACGTTTATAATTAATTTTAAAAGTACTTTATTGAGAAAACAGTTCGAAAATAAAACCTTTGTTTAGTTAATTCGAACTTCTTCTAAGCTTATTGAAATGTGCTCTTATCCTCTAATCCAATTTTTCTAGCTCTAACACAATTCCTAATGATTTGTTGCAAGTGGAATATTGTAATTATATGTATTAAGGAACAAGGAAAACATTTTTTTTTTTTTTTTACTTATTTTCATTCTTAATCAATATATTGTACTTAAGTATAAATATTTACCTCTACCTGGTTACTTATTGACAAGAAACAATGGATAAAAAATAGATCATAGCATAGATTGATTTTAGCTTTGTTCTCTTCCCATATTGTCGAACAAGATATAATTGTAGAAGTCTAGCTTTTATTTCAGGTGTTATCAAGGTATTCTATAAGTACTACAGTTGTTTTTCTTAATTGACAAGTTTGTATAGAACTTTACCTTACAATAAGATATGACAATTTTTCTTAATTGTAGAAGTCTAGCTCTTAATTCACCTGGCATGTTCAATGTGCTCGATCGAACTAAGCGAACGTTGAGTTGAGGATGCGATTTACAAGAATCCAACACATTGAACACGCTAATATTACCTTTAAAATTACCCATGTTCAGTCCTTTTAATATTTATGTTTCTTTTTCAATCCCAACCCATGTTCTGTATTCCANTAATTGACAAGTTTGTATAGAACTTTACCTTACAATAAGATATGACAATTTTTCTTAATTGTAGAAGTCTAGCTCTTAATTCACCTGGCATGTTCAATGTGCTCGATATTCGAACTAAGCGAACGTTGAGTTGAGGATGCGATTTACAAGAATCCAACACATTGAACACGCTAATATTACCTTTAAAATTACCCATGTTCAGTTCCTTTAATATTTATGTTTCTTTTTCAATCCCAACCCATGTTCTGTATTCCATTTTCTTACACAACCAAGACTTTACATTTCT
>CAIGRP010130227.1:0-10596 GCA_903798385.1 Fraxinus cuspidata
ATTCACGAAAAACCCTAATTTGTTGAAAGCTTGAGTATTTTTCCATCTCCCTATGGAATCGACGCCCTAAAGTTGTGGTATAATTATCGCACTATTCTTTGGGCGTAATCACACCTATATCCACATACCACTCATGGCTAAAATCTTCATTTAGGGAGCAAGAGCCTTTAAAAGACTCAGCAAGATGAACAGAGGACTCATTTCGATCATAGTGTTGAAGGCAGCGATTGGAGTAGTGGTCATCCATCCTACAAATCTGGCATTATGGGAGACGACGACATTGGCCAGAGTTGTCACGAAAATTTTATAGGATAACAATTATTTGTCGATAGGTTATATATATATTTATTTAAATTGAGGGACTTAAGTGAAATAGGTAATAAATTCAATTTTATTTTGACCAAATAATTAGATTTTAGTATAGCAATAATTAGAATATTTGGATCGAGAAGTTCGATCTAAGTTAGACCCCATTGAAGGAAAATATGGATAATTAGAATTTTGAGTAGTTTAGATTATTAACTTAGCAATATGGGCAGCCACGTGTTTTGATAATTTTGAATTAACTTTTAATCTTTGGATTAGAATGAAAATGTTAAATTGTAATACAATTCAACTTACTGTCTTTCAACTTAATTAGAATCATAGTATGCACTTTCATCACCATCCTAATTATTTCTCCCAATTACAGATTTCGGCCAAGTTAGATTATTGGAATTGTTGACTAGGAAACCATTTTAAAAGCCAAATCCAATACTAGTATACCTTCATAAAGTAAAACCTCTTCCTATACAAATGCATTGGCTATATGTGTCCTTGTCTCCTAGTTGCATAGAAATACAATTATTATATTTGGTAGTAGACCCTGTACATACCCCTTGAAGGCAGAGTATTACACCACAGAAATTTAGAGAGCCACGACATATAGGGAGAGAAGCCGGATTAATATATATACATCGGCAGAAGGCAGATTGCACTTTTAAGGCACCCAAAAAAATTAGAAGATTTGGAACGTAATTTTGGATTTTATTTTTCAAAAATTGTTCTCATCAAATTCAAGTAAGATATTTTTGTGCAAATGGTTTATTTCCATATACTTTTATATTTAGTTATTTATGCATGAATTGCCAATGAACCTTCATGTTCAACTTAATGAAATATGAACTCTATTGGGTTCTTTATAACGAAATGTGAATTTCAAAGCTCTCTGCTTTGGAGACTAAATCTGCAAATGGGGGAGAGGGGTTTGGGCCATCTGTGCAGCGAAGAAGTTTGAGAAATCATTGTTGAGCCCATGAAGAAACCAATACATCTTGTTGGTGTAAAATAAAGAAGAAAATAATAGATTCTTCAAAAAGAAAGCACTCCAAAAAACATGGGATTCAAAGCAACAATGATGACCATGAAGAAGATGAAAGTCAAAATGAAATTATCAACACGTGTTTCATGGCCAATGAGAATGAGGTAAATTCAAATGAAAATTATTCATATGATACCTCTTATGATGAGATTCTTGAATAATTTGAAAATTTTGCCTAAATCTTTCGATCCTCTAAAAGAAATTTTTATATTGAAAAATGAGGTTAGAAATTTTTGAAAATTCAAAACGATTTTGAAAAATGAAAAATCGATTACGATTTTTTAATTAAAGAGAATTCCTTTTTAAAAGAAAAGATTTTAGATTTGACTCAACTTGTTCACAAATTTACTCAAGGTAAGAAAAAAAATTAATTTAATGCTTGTTGAACAAAAACGTGTTTTTGATAAAAGAGCAATCGGATACAAACATTTTTTTAATACAAAAGTCTCTTAAAAATACTTTTGTTAAAGCTTCTACTTCCCTTCTTTCAAATGTCACATTTGACTTTTGTAATAAAAAAGGATATGTAGATTTTTATTGTTCTATCAAATACATATTACATTTTGAAGACAACTACAAGGAGATTCAACCAAGTTTATCAAGTTTAAATTATGATACTTGGTTATGACATATAAAATCAGGTCATGTTAGCATGGACATACTTTCAAAATTTCCAAGAATTATTTGGTTAAAGGTTTATTAAATTTGAAATTTAAGAAAGACAAAATTTATGATGCACAGAAAACAAGTAAAGAGTTCTTTCAATTAAAGCAACATTCTTCAACTACAATTTTTTTTTTTTTTTTTAACTTCTCCGCATGATTTTTTTTTTGGAACATCTAGAATCACAAGCTGAAATGTTAAACATTTTGCTTTCATCATTATTGATGATTTTTTCTAGATTTACTTGAGTATCATTTTTTAACCTAAAAGATAAAGTTTTGAATGCATTTAAACATTATTGTAAAAAGGTTAAAAATAAAAAAATGATACACTATTACTATTGTTATGAGTGATCATGGTGGAGAATTTGATAAAAAAATTGCATTTAATGACTTTTACAAGAAATTATGGCTATGAACATAATTTCTTAGCTACTAGAACATCTCAATAAAATATTTAGTAGAAAAGAATAATCGCACATTGCAAAAAATAGCTCGAACTATGAAAATGGTTTACTACAATATATTTTAGCCAGAGTCATTAACTCCATTTGCCTTATTGTAAATAGAATTTTTGGTGAGTCGAATGAAAACAAAAACTCCATATGAACTTTTGAAAAATAGAGTTCCCAATATCGGTAGCTTTAAATTGTTTGGTTGAAAATGTTTTATCTTAAACACTAAAGAAAATTCGGGAATATTTGATTCAAAGTCCGATATTGAAATTTTTCTTGGTTATTCATCTACGAGCAAAGCTTTGCGAGTCTTCAACATAAGAACTTTGGTTGTTGAAGAATCCATGCATATAACATTTGATGAAACTAGTCCTCTTGATCAAGAACAAATAAAATTCAAAATCAAACCAAGAAAGATCCTAAAAATTTGAAGATCAACATGAGGAAGAAGCAAATGTGCAACAAGATGAAGAAGAATCTTCTGATTTATAAAGTGATCAATCTCTACTTAAATAATAGAGTCAAACAAAGTACATCATGGACATGCTCAATAAGTTTGAAATGGAAGAGTTGAAATTAATAAACACTCTAATGATCTCATCAATCAAACTAGACAAAGATGATCAATGTACTTCTATAAACATAACAAAATATCGAGGTATGATCGGATCTCTTCTTTACTTAATCGCAAGTAAACTCGATATTATGTTTAATGTGTGATTATGTGCTAAATTTCAACTCAATACTCAAGAATCACACTTTAGTGCCATAAAACAAAATTTTAGATATCTTAGTAGCACTATGACATTACGTCTATGATATTCTAAAGGCACCTAAAAGAAGGATATTGTATAAGAATGTGAATATAGAAAATCAATTGGCCGACATTCTCACTAAATCTTAGCACTTAATAGATTCACATATATTCAAACAAGTTTGGGAATTATCGATGAATTTGAAGTATGTGGCTAAATTGAATTCATACTAAATATTCTCATAAATATGATTGATTCTATGTGCATAATTGGTTGAAATTTATTTCAATTTTATACAAATAATTTTTGCATTTGTCATTTCATCACTCATGCTTTGATTAATGTTTTTACTATAAAGTGATGATTATCTTCTTGTCAAAACCTACATATTTTGGCATCTTGGATTTAATTGAGAGGGAATATTATTATTTCCTATGATTGATTTAAAGTGTCGTATTCTTGCTCTCATACGTGCTACCTTTTTGTTTATGTCAAAAGGGGAAATTGAGTAAGATTTGAAAAACATTAAAAAGGGGAAAGATGAGTGAGATGATATGCTTTGAATGATTAAATGATATACTTAGAATCATCTATTAATTGATATATTTTAAATGGGTGACTCATGAGAGAAGTAAAGATCGAAGTCATACATTAAAGAACTTAAGAGCCAAACTTCGGATCAAGATCAATGACTTGATTTTTTAGATAAAGTGTAAAGGTACTAACACTTTGACATTTGGTAATGAACGATTAATCTCAAAATCCTTCTATGCATTAAAAACAATTTTGTGTATTAAAAGTCATTATAATTCAATGATTTGATCAAATATAAAAAACTTTTAAAAATGATATTTAGACTTGAAAAATATTTTTTATCTTGAAAAGTTAGTTAAAAATACTTTCCCAACGTCCATGCCTTTCAAAACCTTCGAATCGGAACAAACGGGGGCTAAAATGTAAAATAGACCGAATTATCGGGCAGTCACCAGCCAAAAGAGGCAATCGAACAGAAGTTTTGCAATGGTCCAAATTTTGACCATTTTGATCTATGATTTTTACTATACAAATTGCTATTTTGGTCATCCAGAAAAGAGGTGATCGACCGGAAGAGTCATCGAACTCCCAGTTTTTTTCTGACATTTTGAACTCTATAAATATCTCTACTTTTTGGATTCAATACAACATTCTTCAAGAACATCAAAATGAGATATCTTTTGAGAGATTTCTTTAAACTTACGTTTGCATTCATTTCATTTATTTATTCATATCAAAAACATTGATTGATTCAAACTCTTTTATCATCATTTTCATCAAAGTTCTTTTATCTCTCTTTTTGTACCCAACTTATTTCTATTACTCATAAAAGAGAGACATATTTCGAAAAATATCTTTAAACTTATATTGCATATATTTCTTCTACTTCTTTATATTGAAAACTTTGATTCATTGAATCAAACTTGTAAAGTCATCATATTCATCAAAGTTTCTTATCTCATTCTTGGTGCTTACTTTATTACAATCATTCAATAAGAGATATATATTTTGAGAAGATTTTTGAACGTACATTGCATTTATTTCTTCTTCATCTTGTCATTGAAAACTTTGATTGATTGAATCAAATTTTTAATTATCATATACATCAAAGTTTTTCATGTAATACTTGAGCAATCATTTATTGCTATCAATTGAAGCGTTAACCTCTCTTAGTACTTAATTCATTTGTATCATTTATTAAGATAGAGTTTTCATTGTAAAATCAATTACTCTAAATTTGTAGGTCGTATTGAGGTCCCGTTGAACCTTAATAATATAAGGATCGATGCTCTTGTAGGTCACTGTGTTGGTTATATTGAGGTCTCGTAAAGCTCAATAGTGTGGGTCATATTGAGGTCCCATAAAGCTCAATATTGTATAAGGATCGATGCTCATTGTTTGTAAGTCACTAAAAGCATTGTAAAGGATTGGATTGCACCACGAGTCAATCAATATAGTGAAAAGACATTGCTTGTGTCGGAGAGTTTGGCAACGGAGGACGTAGATAATTATTTTGGATCAAACCTCCACAATTATATAATTTGCATCCTTTCTTCCCTTTTACTTATCGCTTTCATTTTTGCGCTTATTATTTGAATTAATCTATTTAGTCTTTACTTGTTAGAATTTAGATTATTCTTTCGAAAAAAGTTACAAAAATCAATTCACTCCATCTTGGTTAGTTATTCTTGAACTATCATGGTAGAGAGGTCAACCACCTCAGCCATGGCTTCCTTGGTTAGGGAGGAAAGTAACAGATTGACAAAGCGTTGATCAGTAGCCTTGCATGCCAGGTATTTATCACTTAGCATGATAGAGGTGACAATGTCAAGTTTTGGGTGGTGCCATCAACGTGTTCCAATAATTCTTGACTCTCAAGAAGTGGGAGGAGTTGGCTTTTCCAGAGGAGATAATTTGAGGAAGAAAGTTCGATAGTGATCATATGGATTAAGATATTGAAGGGGTGAAGGGTGGAAGATAATTTGGAAGCCATGAGAAGAAGAAAAAGAAGAAGAAGAAGATGATGATGATAGAAGAAGGGGAGGAGGATCGATGGTCTGCTAAACTAATTTTTGCTCTGAAACAATGAGAACAATTGAAATCCACCTTACATTCAGTGGTAAGTTGTATTGCTTTATATAAATCTTTAAAAAAAGAGTTAATGGAATACAAATCAATGATTGTACGATGAAATGGAAACTATACAAAATAAACCTCCTACAATTACGTAATTTCTTTGACATGTATCAAAAGACTTTGATTGAGCGATATCCCCAATCACAGTGATTTCTCCAACAATAGTCCTTATGACCATGTTGTTTCCATGATGTACTTAAGAAGAAACATGCATATTCACCAAAAATGATAATTTAGAATGGCTGGATAACTAATCCAGCTTACAAAAGCACATTGACAATAATTTCATAGATGTTTTGTGTTTTAGGGATAAGGATGTTTTTTTTCCAACCATGTCCTATCTAGTAAATTCTTGTATGTATTTATCGGTTATACGATATGGGCCCTCCCAATTATGGTTTAATGTTACTTCTCTAGGTGTAACAACCCAACTTCTATACACCTTGAAGTGTTAATTAAATTTGACTTCCTCAGTAAATGCAGAAAACAAAATTTTTTTTTCATTCAAATTAATAATAATATCCACATCGAAATGTTTATTTTCTAACTCTTTGAAAATAAATATAATAACCTAATTACTAGATTTAGTACGTCCACGTCCACGTCCACGACTACGAATTAATAATTAATAATCAACTAAAAAAGACTTAACGATTCTCTCCAGATCCTCTTGGCAGTCTGCATCACTATTTCATCATAGATCAGATCGACGAATTAACATGTAAATTTTATAAGAGTGAATATTTAACAATTTAGTAAGATACTTTCAATTTTCATTACACAATTAAATAAATCAACGAAACAGATATTATATGCCCCATTTCATTTGAAGTATTTCGAAGATTATCTGAGACACTCAACATGTAATAATTCTTGAATTCTGAAGGAGTTCACATCCTAATTTGGAATTTCCTACCAAAAGTTGTGTATTTTCATCAAAGTTGTCAAGGAGTAGATTTAGCTTAAGTAAGACACACTAGCAGAATGTTGGAATGCAGAAGCGGAATTACCAAGAAATTAAAAAAAAATCTATAATTCAATAAACTATATATTCTAGATGTTCACATGTATGTTATACCAAGAATTAGGGATTTAAATTTTTACTAAAATTTGATGATCAATTTGTGAACTGGATCTGAATCATGAACTTCTACCTTTTTAAGATCACGAGCTTCCAGTCTTTTAGTTCAAAGATGTTAATATTCTAAACCTCCAATTCTTCCATGATATTCTCCAAAATCAAGAGTACATTGGTGGGTGGGCACATCCTTTTAATTAAATCAAGAAACTAATTATTGGACTAATCGTATGAAAAATAAGAAAATAATTATTTTCATTTTTCTCTCTTCAAATTTAAACACTATGGAATTATTATATTATGATTGTTTTAGGATTTCCATATCCATCTAGTCTCTATTAATAGAGATAATGATGTTCCAGTCCATGTAGAATAATAATTTCAATTTCAAATCGGAGTATTAATTAAAATCCAAATATGAGTTTTAATTAAAGTCCACATTTAATTAGTTTATGTTTAATTATATGTGTAGTCTTAGAACTTCAATTACAATTATAATTAACTTTACAACTTTTATTGTAATTACAATTAAGTGCAAAATTTTATTGTAATTACAATTAAGTCCAAAACTAATATAATGACGGTAATTAAGTCCCAATATTTTATAAAGCTTTCATAGGGACCTAATCCGATATATATAATCCAAGATCCATTAATTGGATATTGTCAAGTCGACCCTACACCACCCAATCTTATTTTTGGTCTTTACTTTGTTTCAATAAAGACAAAAGACTGCACTCTCGGAATATATAAGACTACATAAATCTGTAATACTTTTCTCTGACCTGTCGTATAGGTATTTTATCCTCGTTTAGGATTTGACAATTAGCTATGAACATAAATGATCGATTTGTCCCCTCTAAATATTCTCACTAACTTAAATACCATTTTTTTCAATGATCATGTGAACTAATCACATATGTCGAAATTCGGCCATCGCTAAACATTGAGCTCAAATTTTAACCATTTAACAAAAAATATTTAAGTAGTCACTCTACCCATTTTTCAAGGAGACGGTTCCCAACATGAATTTATGTTCTCTACTTCGCTTATTTTCAAGTTCCCAACTCAATGAGATATTTGATCAATCAAATTGATCCCACCCATTGGTGAATCAAAGAACAATTAAAATCAAGAAAAGATATAAATAACCCTGTCAAGGGATTTAAATGAAATATATGGCGATAAAGTGAAATTCAATTCTCAACTTGATCATGCTATAGAATTAAACTTGACCCATGGTCCGCTCAATATACTCCAAGTGTACTAGTGCACCTTTAACTATTTATGTGATAAGGACAAATCACGAACCTGAATAATGAATCGATTAACATTACAACATTCTAGTACAAGGTGCCAAACTTCATACATTGGTTGTGATTGGTCAACACTACCGCATTCTAGTACAAGGTGCCAACCTTATAGAGTTTAGTTCGATGCCTAAAAGGCAGAATCTTGCGTAGCAAATCTAACAAGTAATTTGTCCACACATGAGACTTGGGACTAAGCCAATATTGTAATACCACAAACTTCACTTTACACACTTGGCCAAAATGATTCATGTATTACTTCTATTCACATTGCCATTGCATTTACATCAATAGTTTGAAATGGTTTTCTCTTAAAATGGTGCATTGGGTCATTGAAGTTTAAGATCTTTATATGGTGTTAGTCTTCGACCTCCCGACCTAGGTGGTGAATCTTACATTGAGCTATGGTATAAATTTAGGTTAATCTAAATTTTGGATATTGATGTGATGAACAATTGTGCTCTTGAAAGGGGCGGAAGCAATATTGGTAAAGTTACTTGCTTTTATTTCGGTTAATCGTGGTTGCCGTAAACCCCTAACTAAGTCTTTAATATATTTAGGCCATGAACATGAAATGGCATGATCAGAATACGATGATATAAGGTTCATGTGACGTTATAAATACTAAGGCACAATTTGTTGAAGTCGGTTGAGAATCGGGCGCCAATCGAGTAAGGAATTGACTGAACGGTTAAGGAATTAACTCTATAAATTATTTTAGGATCCTATGGCAATTAAATTATGTTGTAGACGCACTAAGATAGGCCACATACACTTGTTTTTCTAATGCAATGATGGGTGTAAAATCAGATTTTCACTACAAAGGACACCTCATGTTTGGTGACTTGGTCATTTTAACCTTTAATTTCTCTAACCTTAAGGCTTCCATCACGTCTCCTAACCCCTTTGTACTTCATATAGGATAGATATATATCTTATAAGCCAATATTTATCTAAATAGGGGAAGAGAAAAGTCAAATATTGCTGGAAGAAGCCACCTCCTGCTTAATTCATGTCATGCTTGGCTACCTACAACATTTTCTTACTTCCTAAGCAAGAGTCACNTCCAAATAGGGGAAGAGAAAAGTCAAATATTGCTGGAAGAAGCCACCTCCTGCTTAATTCATGTCATGCTTGGCTACCTACAACATTTTCTTACTTCCTAAGCAAGAGTCACGACCCCATCCCCATTTAAGGATCTATATATACCTACTATGGTATTTATCCTTTCAATTTATCTCCAAGTGATCCCAAGTGAAAGAGAAAGCAAAGGAAATAGAGCAAAGCTGAAACCTGAACTTCTAAATAGGTGAGTTTAGCTCACGATTTTGAAGGTTATTTTCAATGTTTTTGAAGGTATTATAATCTCTTGAGCCCCTGAATTTGTTTGATATTTTGTTGGGGTTTAGGGTTTGGGATGTTATTAAGGTAAAATGAGAGAAAAATTGTTGGAGATATATTGAATGAAACAAGTGAGGACATGAATATTGCATAGTTGCTGGATTGTGCATATTCAACCTTTGATTTGGGATAATACATAGGAGATAACATGTATCTATATATATGAATATCTTTATATGAAATTTAGAAGGATAGAAAGGATTTATAATAACCTAGAATTTGATTGGTGACATGCTAATACAATGGAAATTGAAAACGGTCATAGGGAAATTGCCTGTGTTTGGTAAAAAGGGACTGATTTTGAGGTTGTAAACCTTCTACTCGTGGTAACTTAATAACATATTTACCTTCACATATATTTTATATAAGTGTGTTAAACGTTTGGGAAGGAATGAATGTGATTGAGGGTGTGAACAGATGGATGAAACGAAACATGGCACAACTAAAACATGAAAATAGGTTCTTTCCATTTGCGTGTTTAATGTATTTCAACCTTTACATATTCATTAATTATCTTAGGCCTAGAAAATAGATTTTAAGGAATGCTATATTGTTGACAACAATTGGATGATGTTGACATTCATAATTGGACTCGAGAAAAAATGAGATTTATGGGACTAGTTTGCAACACGACCGGTAACTTGAAATGATAATGTTATCTAAATCAGTGTGGCATGAATGGATGTAGTGTAGGATTTTGTATGTTAAGATTATCAAATTGAGGATTGTGTTTAATATGAAATGGTAATACTTGTGGTTTTTGGAATTTATGTGAGAAAGGAAATCGATCTACACTCCGTAGTAGTGTACACAAAAGGACATAATGGTAAGTAAAAATCCATTTGCAACTACGATGGGACAACATAGTATTTGTAATATAGTAATGTTGGAATATTTACATAACT
>CAIGRP010130229.1:0-10582 GCA_903798385.1 Fraxinus cuspidata
TTTGTTAACAAGTAGACTCCTAACGCTTGGTATTTATGCCATAATATTTTTATTTATTTATTTTTTCTTTAAAATTGACAAGTCAAAGCATTAAAATAAAAGTACATGTTTAATACACTAAAATTGTTACCTCACGAGACTCAAAAGATTCCAACAAAGCCCCAATCACATTTTTCCATTTGGCACTGCTACGGTGATAAGGCGGAAACTGAATCGTTTGAGCAGCCGTCAAATAACAAGAATAAAACTAAAAAAAATTTCACAATTTTTTAAAACTAAAAAAAAAAAATTACACTTTCTAATAAAAATAGGGTCCCAAACGAAACTAGAAGCTGAGACTAGCCCAACAAAACTTTAGAAAATGACTAGTGGGATGTAGACTACTAGCGTATTTACTTTTTTTTTTTATTTTTTTGTGCTTTTTTTTTAACAACTAATCAATACATAAACAAACAACAGGATCACAAGTTGAGGCCCCAAAGTAAATGCAAAGTTAATGATTGGACGAACAAATTGACGAGGAGGTCAGCAAATGTGGTCACTGTTTATGGTGGCGAATTGATGCGGGCCATTGGCATTAGGAGAGGCAGCGACTGTGGCCACTGTTTATGGTGGCGCCTACTCCTTGGAGTCGGGAGTTTGGGGCGGTTATGGGTTCGACCAATTAGATGCAGCCGATAAGATCTGGGTCACTTTCGACAGCTAGGCTGTAGTTTAGTTTTATGGTTTGGGTACAGGTGGCGTGAATGCTGTGTCATGAATTGTGACTGGTGGTGGTGTGTATAGAAGCGGTTGGGGTAGTATTGGTTGTGTAGTAGCGCGAGATGTGTTTTTGTTTGTTGGGTCGCGGATTATGAGTTTTGGTGGTGATGAAGGCACAAGAGTTATTGGCTGCTGGTCGATGATGGATTTTCTGTAAGACATAAATTACATACCTCCAGCCATGTTATCTAAGATTTAATTGAAAATCCGCAATAGAAATGAATCCTTGAAGCACCAAACGTCTTCTAACCAATACCCCTTTAACTTGATGGAAATAAACACAGGACTTTCAATATTAAGAGAGAAAATCTGCAGGGATTTTTCACACACACGGGTTTAGCTAGGGACCCTTGGCATATATAAAGACAACCACTACAACTTCCATCCATCGTGGAAGTGAGTGGTTTTTTCCTGCAATAACTTCCCTCCAATAACCAAATGACAAGTTATGTAGGCAGTTAATTAACCCACAATTTAAACTTTAAATTTATTTAACTTTATATTGATCATGTGGGCTACAAATGGTTTACATTTCTCCCACTTGGTCCACATGTTCAATGGTTAACGTCAAGTGGGTTCTTAATATGGCTATATGCTGAAACTGCCAATAATCTACTCAAGTAGAAATTCACAATACTTGAATCATGGCGGTCCTGTTTCAATAATCAAACATTTTCTTCCATGTATTACAAATATGATAATCTCTAGAGAGTACTTTACTTTATGAACGAACTTCATATAAGTAATTTCGGTCCAAACTATAATAACCACAATGAATATCCAAATTACAAACTAAAGTGCACTAATAACTTTGTGTCAGAATAAAACAACAATCTTAAAAAAAAAAAAAAAAACATCAGAGTATCATACTGAACACGTAAGTCCCATATTTTCAACATGAGCTTTATAAACTTTAGTCGGCAAGCCCTTAGTCATGGGATCTGCAACCATGAGATTTGTTTTGATATGCTCAATGGCCACTTCATTTCTCTTTATATGATCTCTAACAACCAGATACTTTATGTCGATATGTTTGCTTTGGCTTTCACTTTTGTTATTTCTTGCAAAGAAAATTGCAGCCGAATTAACATAATAAATCATCAAAGGTTTTTCTATATTATCGACAACTCTTAGGCCTTTGACAAAATATCTCAACCATAATGCTTGTGTTGTAGCTTCATAGCAACCAATGAATTATGCTTCCATGGTAGACGATGCAGTTATAGTCTGCTTGCTGCTTTTCCAAGATACAGCTCCTCCAGCTAGAAGAAAAATGTATCCTAAAGTAGACTTTCTTGTGTCTACACATCCCGCAAAATCTGAATCCGTATATCCAACAACTTCAAGATTGTCGGAATGCTTGTATATGAGTCTGTAGTCTTTGGTTCCTTGTAGATACCTCATCACTTTCTTGGCAGCTTTCCAATGTTCTATACCTGGATTACTTTGATATCTGCCTAGTATACCAACCGTAAATGTAATCTCAGGTCTAGTACAGACTTGTGCATACATCAAACTACCAACAGCGGAAGCATAGGGTATAGAAGCCATGTGCTTTCTTTCCAATTCATTTAATGCACATTGATTCTGACTGAATTTATCATCTTTAACGATGGGTGCTACACTTGATGCACAATCTTTCATCCTGAATCTTTCCAAAACCTTTTCAACATAGGCCTTCTAAGACAATCCTAATGACCTTTTAGATCTGTCTCTATGAATCTCTATGCCAATAACATAAGAGGCTTCACCCATATCCTTCATTTTAAAGTTTTGGCTAAGAAATTGTTTTATTCATGTAGCAATCGCAAATCACTACTTGCAAGTAAAATTTCATCAACATATAGGGCTAGAAAAATGTATTTGCTCCCACTGACTTTAAGATATATACATTGGTCAATGATATTTTCTGTAAAACCATATGAAGTAGCAACATTGTGAAACTTCAAATACCACTAACAAGAAGCTTGTTTTAGCCCATATATAGATTTCCTTAATTTGCAAACCACGTGATTACCTTTATCACTAGTAAATCCTTCAGGCTATTTCATGTATACTTCTTCTTAAAGATCCCCATTCAAAAATGCTGTTTTCAGATCCATCTGATATAGCCCCAGATCAAAATGAGCTACAAAATCCATTATAATTCGAAAAGAATCTTTCTTAGAAACTGGAGAAAATGTTTCATGGTAATCGATGACTTCCTTTTGAGTGAAACCCTTAGCTACAAGTCTGACCTTATATCGTTCTATAGTGCCAGATACATTTCTTTTGGTCTTATAGACCCATTTACAATCAATTGTTGTATGTCCATCGGCAATTCAACGAGATCCCAAACTTGATTTTTAGCCATAGATTCTATTTCTTCCTTCATGGCATCATACCAAAAACTTGAGTTTTCTCCTTCAACGGCTTGTGAAAATGAGTGAGGATCATTGTCAAGTCCAACACATATATTGGACTCTTGAAGATATACAGCATACTCGCTAGAAATTGCTGGTTTCCTTATTCTTGAGGATCTCCTTATACCTACTATCTCATCTAGGCCTGCATATTTTGAGTAGTAACAGGTTCAACATTGAGTGAGGATTCTCGTTCTGTATTTTCCTCATGCAGTAACGGTTGTTCTTGAGTTGATTCAATTCTAGTTGTTATTGAGTTCTTTCTTTCGAAAGGAGTCAATACGCCATGATTGGAAGATGATCCAACAGATTCTTTCATTTCCTGAAAATCAATATTTCTAGGAAACTCACTCCCACTCACTTCATGATCCTCTAGAAATTTTGCATTTCTAGCTTCGACAATCCTTGGAGTGTGCGAAGGACAATATAATCTATAGCCCTTGGAGTTCAGTGGATAGCCTACGAAAATTCCACTAACTGTCCTAGGATCCATTTCTTTATATGAGGATTGTAAACCCTCACTTCAACTGGACAACCCCAAATGTGTATATGTCTCAGACTAGGTTTCCATCCATTCCAAATTTCAAAAGGTGTTTTTGGAACTGCTTTAGACGAAACTCTATTTAAGATATACATGGCAGTTTTTAAGGCTTCACTCCATAAATGCAAAGAAAGACTTGAATTGCACGTCATACTCCTAACCATATCCATTAAGGTCCTATTTCTTCTTTTAGCTACACCATTTTGTTGAGGTGTGACTGGCATCGTATATTGTGCTGCGATAACTATTTCTGCTAAAAACTTAGCAAACGGACCTAGTATTTGTCCCCTTTCTGTGTACCGCCCATAATATTCTCCACCACTGTCTGACCTTATAATTTTGATTTTTCTTTCCTTTTGTTTCTCTACTTCTGCTTTATAAATCTTGAAAGCATCTAGTGCCTCATCCTTATGATTTGGAATATAGAGATACATATATCTTGAATGGTCATCTATGAATGAGATAAAATATCTCTTTCCATTTAGACGAGTAGGAAAAGGTTCACAAATATTTGTGTGAATAATCTCAAGAATGTTCGAACTCCTTTTGGCACCTTTAGTGGTCTTGTTTGTCTGCTTTCCCTTTATGCAGTCAATACAAGTCCCAAAATCAGTAAAGTCAAGAGTTGACAAAACTCTATCATTTACTAATCTTTTAAGTCTCTCTATGGAGATGTGTCCCAATCTCCTGTGCCATAACTTAGAGGAGTTTTCTTTAACCACACAACGCTTGTTGCCAATACTATCACCATGTAGTTCAGATAAATTACACTCATAAGTGGGATCCAAAACAAATTTATATAAATTATCAACCAAAACACCATGTCCAACAATAACAGAATCTTGAAATAAGCTAAAACTTCTATGTTCGAAAACAAACTTGAAACCCAAAGGTGTTAGTCTTGAAATAGAAACTAAATTACGAGAAAAAACTGGAACATAAAAGGTATTTTTAAGATTCAAATGAAAACCAGAATTCAAAACTAATCTAAATGTTCCCATGCCTTCAACAATTGAACTCAATTGGTTTCCGGAATAGACTCTTTGTTCATTTGGTTGCGGTTTCTTAGGTCCAGAAAGCCCTACATAATATTGGCAATGTGAATTGTAGTATCTAAATCAATCCACCATGTATTGTTTGGAACATTAACCAAAAGAGATTCATGACTCACTAAAGAGATGAGAGTACCTTTATTTTCGAGCCACTTCTTATACTTCAAACAGTCCTTCTTTATATGCCATTTCTTCTTACAAAAGAAACAAATATATTTATTGCCCTTTTGCTTCATTGGCATCTTGTTCTTCATTTTAGGACCATATTTACGCTTGTTCTCATTTCTTTTATCATGAGTTGTCAGATGAGCAGTTTCCAATCTCTTCCTCTTGAACACACATTGTCAGGAGTTCATTCACAGTCCATTTTTCCTTATGTGTGTTATATGATATTTTAAATGGAGAGAATTCAAAATGAGATGAACAAGGAATAACTCGGAAATCTCTATCTCCAGGGATTTAAGACGAGAAACAGTGTCTCTCATTTCCATTTTGTGCTCACGCACTCCTTTAGAATTGTTAAACTTTATGACTGAAAGCCTTTTCATTAGGGTGCTGGCCAACATTTTGTTAGAACTTACAATTGCTCTTCAATAGCCTTTATGAAGTCATTGGCCTTATCACATTGAGGGATTGATCCCCTGATGCTTTTACGGACATGAGTCTTCATGAGACTCACGTTCAAGTGATTGGATCTTTCCCACGATTCATATAATGACCTATCTTCTGGCGTATTTGATTCCGTAGGGACAAGTGGTTCATCCACACGGAGCGCCAAGTCGAGATATATACATCCCAAAGTAAGAAGAATTTTCTCCTTCCAGTCAAAAAAATTATCACCACATAGAATTGGAATTCGAATAGTGTCATTGAAAAAACTAGGAACCACTGCATAAGATAAACACATACATTAATTGCTATGAAAAATATCTTTATATTGAATTAACCAACGCTAATTTAATTTTGTAAATTCAAACCTTCCTGTGGGTAGATGTTATCACACATTGAATTTACAAGGACTTTAGTAATATCAAATACAAGTATTTTCCATACCTGTGGGCCTAGGAAATTTCTTATTTCGATATTTAATAATCACTTTTTTGCAATTCAATATTTAAGATAATTATTTCCCTATGGGGCTAAATAATTATCATAATTATCATATGAATTAACTATCCTTTATGAGATGTCGTATTCATTACCAAAATAATTCTTTATGTGATTTAATGTTCAACGACATAAAATTATAACTAAAGGTGCTTTGGCTAATCTTAAGTTATAGTAACATGTCGAAATCTGAAATGACATCTCTAGTCTAAAGATCTTCATGGGAGTGGTTGAATATTTACTAAATTCTCGATTGATTGCAAATACCGAAATTTGATATATTTGTCTATGCTAAACGTACAAATTAAAACAGACACTTCAAATTCTAAATAAATAAACCATGTTAAACATAAACACTTTTACACATGCATATTATAATATGCATATAATTCTCAACATACAGTAATTATAATTACGGAAATAGGAGCGTCCAAATTTTATACTACTGAATTCTCAGATGAAAATAACATATTACCTTAGAGACAATCCATATTTCAATTAAAATCTCAACATTTAATAATCAATTTGAATAGCATGTGTATTTTTACTTAAACTACTCAAAACAGTGTGTAAATATCACATGCACACTGTTACTGCCAATTCTACTTATTTTTTTTTTTATTTCAATTAATTCAATCTTACAAAAGACAAATAGGCAGCATGTAAGGAAAAAATAAAAATAGATCCATAATTAGAACCTGTGGGCCGTCTTATGGACACAGTGCTTCTTCCATTTAGCAAGTAGGGTCAAATTATATTTAAAAATAAAAATAAAATCACGATGCATGCTCCATCCTTCCAGTATTTCAGAATCAGACCCATACTATACATATTTAATTCGATATTTAAGATTAACATGCTAGTATAATTAATTGATGTTGTTCAAATAATCATTTACTCAAGTCCGAATCAACATTTACTAGAATTTGTCCAGATTTTTCCCCTTTTATACAACTAGAATGCATGCTGACAATTTCTTTATGCATGCTATTTCAAGAAAATCTCAAGAATAAGAATTTTCATGCACAACACAAAATCTGAATTCCTTCAAAATCTGAATAACCAAGCATGAAGGATAGCTCTAATACCACGTGTAAGACAAAATTACAAACCTCCAGCCATGTTATCTAAGATTTAATTGAAAATCCGCAGTAGAAATGAATCCTTGAAGCACCAAACGTCTTCTAACCAATACCCACTTAATAACCCCTACTTGATGGAAATAAATACAGGACTTTCAATATTAAGAGAGAAAATCTACAGGAATTTTTCACACACACGGGTTTGTCTAGGGACCCTTGGCATATATAAAGACAACCACTACAACTTCCATCCATCATGGAAGTGGGTGGTTTTTACTTGCAATAACTTCCCTCCAATAACCAAATGAGAAGTTATTTAGGCAGTTAATTAACCCACAATTTAAATTTTATATTTATTTAACTTTATATTGATCATGTGGGCCACAAATGGTTTACATTTTCTACTTTGATGTAGGTATGGAAGAAGAATCGGGTTTTGCACAATGGCTATTAATAGAACTATAGGCTGGCTGCTATTTTAATTGGGCGGCGCTAGGGGAGGGACGTCGGTGTGACTGTGGTGATCCAGCTTTTGCTTTGGTCGTGGGAATATGAATCTGCTGGGAAGTATACTGTGGCGGTAGAGATGGTGGCAGCAGATGTTTATGGAAGCAGAGTCGGGTAAGCAACCGGAGTATTGGTTAGTAGTTATTGGGACGTGAGGAAACTAGTGGTTGTCGACAGTTGAGGGGAGACTGCATTGTTGGTTGCGTTGTTGAAGAGGGTAATGGGAGTGAGATTTTGGTGTAGGACTTTTGGATTTGATACCAAATTTGATGCATGATAAAGAAGATGACACAAAGAAAGGGGGGAGAAACTAGAGAGAACGGGAGAAGAAGCCAGAGAAGAATAGAAACATGGGGGAAAGGGGTAGGAAGAAAACGTTTACTCCCCGCAAATCCATTTCATTCATCATATTCATCAACTGTCCCTACAATGAAAAATCCAATAAAAAGTAAAAACCTAACCTACTAGTGACGGGCTTAGACCAACCCACTACTACAAGCCCAATATTAATAAAAAACGTAATTAATAAAGATCAACAATAGAATAAATTGTGATGTCCGGATCAAGTTGTTTTCTGCCAATTTTTGGATTGATAATAATTTTTTTTCTTGAGTTCCGTCCATTGGTTTTTTTGTGGTGAAGGATTTGAAGTATGTGTTTCTTAAAGGGTCAATTGATCATGGTCTTCATTAGTTTCTGCAAGATTTTTTCTCGAATAGTTCTGTTCACTCTGTTATATCTTGTTTGTCCATTGAGTGTAATCTATTTCCACCAATGATGCAGTGTTGTTTTCACAAAAGGTTAAGCGCATCCTGGTTTTTCTCTTGTAAATGAAGTACTTGGTTATTGTTCATTGCCCACGTTCCTCTGATTTTTGTGTTTCATTTGATTAGTCCAAGGAACCATAGACTTCCCCATTGTCAATCTACCTGTTGAATAAAACCATTTGAATTGATGTATTATAATCTTTCGGGAATGATAAGTGTAGTATTTATACTTATTCGTGGAGCTAATTTATGATATTTTATTGCTTTTTGAATAAAATTCTACCTAATTTATGTTAAATTGTATTTTGTAGGTAAAACTTTATATTTAATGAAAAATTGAAGAAAAGAATGCAAAATAGAGGAAAATGGCAAAAATCCAAAGTATGATGACCAAATTGGCATGAGTTGCACAAATAAAATTGTTTTAAGAATTAACTTACATTACATAAAAGAATTGAGGACTTGAAAAGAAAAATTAATTTAATTTGATATTAGAATTTACTGGGCTTCAACTTGGGGTTTTATTGGCTGCAATATATATGACACAATGGAAGAAATTACATATATAAAAAAAAGACGCACAAGAAGAGGCCGACATTTTGGAAAGAGAAGAAAAAATCGACAGCTTCTTGAAAAAGAAAATGGGCTGCTACTGAATTATAATTATACATACACACAAAAGATAAGGAAGAAAATATATACAGATTTACGCAACACACATAGCCGGCTACTACGTGGAGAATTGGGCTGAATTAACATATATATATACACACGAAAAGGCAGCAGCTAGCTGTGAGAAAAAAAAGGCAGTTAGCTGGGAGAAAACAAAGGCAGCCTTTCTGGGAAGAAAACACGGAATTAATATTATATATATTCACGCATAGTGGGAAGCAAAAGCAAATGAAGCCATTTTAATTGGAATTAATCACGTTTCGTTAATTTTTGGTGATATCTTTCCATTTTTGTGCATTTAAACGTTATGAGCGACTAAATATTTTAATTGTTAGGATTGATGATGTAGTTTAAGGTTTTTATTATATGTTTAATTTCAAGATTTTCATGCCATTTTAATACTTGTTATTTAATTATTGTGTGTTTAATGCTATTATTTGTTTGCACAACAATTAATTCATTTAGGGATAATACTGAAACCGAGAGGTGATGTATAATTTTAGCTTGTGCAATAATTAACATAGACATTATAAGAGATCGAGAGATAATTATAAACTATGCGATCTTTGTTGAGTTTCTATACATAAATATGTTCATATGTGTGTGAATTTATATCGAAATATAATAAGTTCGGGAATATGAATATGATTAGTGTTTCTCGAGAGAGATCACTAAATACATTAGGTTAATTCGATCGTTGGCATGTATGAAAAATTGTTGAATNTTTCTATACATAAATATGTTCATATGTGTGTGAATTTATATCGAAATATAATAAGTTCGGGAATATGAATATGATTAGTGTTTCTCGAGAGAGATCACTAAATACATTAGGTTAATTCGATCGTTGGCATGTATGAAAAATTGTTGAATGAATTGGAATTAAATGTATAATAAATAACTAAAGCGAAATCGAAAATCTTAACTATCGAATCACGTAATCTTATCTATAGTTTTAATATTAGTTTGTATATGACTTAATAGTTTGTTATTTTATTTACTAGAATTTCACTTAGAAATTTTTTTTTGATTTGATCACTAGTTACTATTTTAATTTAAATTGAAACTAGATTAGTTTAAAAATTTACAGTAGATAGTAGTTTCTGTAGGACGATACTCAAACTTAATAAATCTACTTATTACGATCCATACACTTATGAAATTTCACGAACAAGTTTTTGGCATCGTTGCCGAGGACTAGTTTATTTGCTTTAAATTTTTAATTAATTCTATTTTTGATTTTTGATTTTTTTTCTTTGTTTTTGTTTCTTTTAGTTTAGGGTTGTGTGCTTTTTATTTTATTTTCGTTGCAAGTGTCCTTGCATGCAAAGTTCGAGAGTAGGTAATTTAGTACCATTTGATCTAGAAATCGAACACACTTTAATCATAGAATTAGGTAATAACGAGAGAATATCATGGCAAAACAGAATAAAGAAGTGCAACCGGCACAAGGTGAACAACCGGTTGAGATTGATGAAGATGATTTTTCACTTGGACAATTCATCACACCACTTGTTGCGCCAAATCAATCAAGTATCGTTTATCCTCCATTTAGGTAACCAAACTTTCAACTGAGGAAATACAACATTTTATTGTTCCAGAATGGAGTATCATTCTATGAAAAATCTCATGAGAATCCACACAATCACATCTCCTGCTTTTAGACATCTACTAAAATTACAATTTTCAT
>CAIGRP010130254.1:0-13474 GCA_903798385.1 Fraxinus cuspidata
AAAATACAGTTCCACTTTTCTACATACAGTCTGAGTTCTGTTTGCATACATTTTAATTTCTGTTTGAGTCTTGGAGTTGATATTGTTCAGACACCAAATCAGTTCGCCGAAGTAATATCTGTAGTGCTCAAAATCTACTAGTTTTATCGTTGTATCCTTAAAAACGGACGCTCGATTTAAATTTCAAGCACAGACGTCGTGGGGACAAATCTGTTTTAAGGAAACTGTGTGTAACACATGCCTCGAGTTAAAAGTTTTTACTGTTTTCGATTACTTATTTGTTACTCGTTTTTGTATATTGATATTTTGCACTTCTCTTTAAATTATTTATAATTTTTACGTCTTACTGTAATTAAAAAATCATTAAATATGCTAGATTATTAAATCTGTTATATATAATTGAATCTGTTATATTCAAAGTTATATGTACAAACTGTATGTGGAAATTCAGTGTTTAAATTCACTATATATACGGTATGTGCAATCCAGTATGTTGTAAATACGGTATTAAAACTGTAAATTCGATATCCAGTGTGTAAATTCGGTATCTAATAATGAAATACTTATCTAACAAAAAACGTATTTTTCTCTCGAAATGGGTTTCAANAATCTGTTATATTCAAAGTTATATGTACAAACTGTATGTGGAAATCCAGTGTTTAAATTCACTATATATACGGTATGTGCAATCCAATATGTTGTAAATACGGTATTAAAACTGTAAATTCGATATCGAGTGTGTAAATTCGGTATCTAATAATGAAATACTTATCTAACAAAAAACGTATTTTTCTCTCGAAATGGGTTTCAAACAAGGGCTTCTCAAGAAATTTAATAACAAAATTTACTTAAATGACGAGAGTTGGAGTTGGAGCAAGAAGTGAAGAAAATAATTGCTCCTTTTTGAATAAGATTTTGCTTGTTTTCATAAGCTACACCAAATCTATAAGTGAAACCCAAAAAAAAAAAAAAATTAGGGTGCATCATCTAGAATACGTTCTTCCAAAATAATGTGTCTCAAACACACCCTACTTTAAAGTTTGTCATTTCACTTAAAATTGTTGCTTTTTTTTCTTTTTGAGAAAAATTTGCAACTTTTCTCCAACCTTTAAAGTTTGATTTTCCAATCCTCAACCTTTTTTGTTTATTTTAATTCCAAAATCTCAAAAAAAATAAAAAAAAATAAATAAAAATCCTTTTCTTTTTACGCACAAAGCTCTTCAAAATTTAATTGATTAAACAACCATTTACGATTAATTGTTTTAAAATGTGGTGGAATAAATTGTAATGGAAAATAATGCACTGTTAGTCGTTTTTGCATTTGTTGTACGTATTTGCCCCTTCGCAAAAACTGTATTTGTATTTGCTGGCAGCTCTCTCTACCAGACCCTTGTGAGATGTGATTTGACTACTCGATTCTTACAAAATCTGTTCAATTCTCTGAATCCTCTCTTGTAGAGATGTAATACGAATGCAAGGAAAAATAAAGAAAGCTAAAAGCTTTACCTGTACGAACTTTTTTTAATTCTCCATCTTCTTTGTTGATATTTTTCTTGATGCTGAATATTGTTTTGCAAATCATACATTTGATGTAATCTGTTTTAAGTTTTAAATTTGATGGTAGCTATTGTATTTTGTTTCTTATTGCTTTTCTTTGATTTTTAGCACTTTCTTCTGCTGATTGAAGTTTTTTCTTAGGCTTTGTTTTCAGAGGCATTTGATTTCATACCAATTCATTATTATATACAGTGAAATATTTCCCATTAGGGTTGAGATTAGTATTCATTTGGCAGATTTATGAGAAAAGAGAAACCCCCATTTTTAAATTCAACTTGTTTTTTTTTGGGATTTTGATACTATAAGATAATTCAGTACTTTGGCCATCTCAACATTGCAATAAGCATTGTGTTTTGACTTTTTAGGGCTTTGAGATCTGGTAGACGGATAAGGGTAGATCTCCAAATCATGGTAATTGAAGTTTACTGCCTCCATTGGAAAGGTACTCTGTTTTTACACCACCTGTTAGTAGTTATAATGGGAATTAGAGCCAACTAGATCATCAAATTTGCCTCCCTTAGGAGCTAGTAGTTCAGCAGAGTTTGGTCATCTTAGTCATGGGATATCATCAGGATTCTAGCCAATTTAGTCGGGATGTTAACAAAATGCCTGATAACCCACCTAACAATTTCGGCAACCGACGTGCTCACGCTGAGATTTTTTTCCCTTCCTGATGATATTAGCTTTTATAGTGATCTAGGTGTTGTGGGTGGATTGGATGGGCCTTTGTTTATCGATGAGACACAGGAGGACTTGCTCTTAATGTATCTTGACACTTGTAACTTCAATTCTTTGTCTGCAACTTTATTCCAAATGGACGAATCATCTGTGGCACCAGTTTGTTAGCTACTACAGCACTGGTCAACCCTTCAGCTGATAGTGTGGCTGCAGCTTTAAGTGAGAAGCAAAGAGTAAGACATCAGCATAGCTAATCCATGGATGGGTTAACTACAATTGAACCTGAGATGCTCTTGCCGGATTCGGAAGAACCATCTTCAGCTGAGCCTAAGAAAGCCATATCTTCCGCTAAGCTTGCTCTCATTGATCTAAAGCGTGCAAAGAGGTGAGATTTCTATGTCAGTCTATTAACATATTTCCCCGGAGCATGTTAGTTTCTATTTTGCGTATTAGTTAACTGATTGAATGATTTGTGTGCTACTTTTAAGGCTTTAAAAACGAACCAGTTATGGAAATTCTGATGTATTTGTACTTGCACTGTATTTTATATACTGGAATCTATTTCTTCTTCCCTTTTCTTATATATTCTTCATTTTTAAAATTGAAATTTGGAGTGTTAGGTGGTAGATAATTGGTACATTTGGTGCAGTATCTCCACATTTTTTCCTCTTGTTTGATCTGGTGCTTTTCCGAAATTTGCATGACTTCCTTTTCTTTGATCCAGTGTATGTTACTGCATTATTCGTATGAGGAATTGCTTGTTTCTGCAATTTTTAGTGTTGCAGCATTTTTTTTTGTGCTGATTATTATATGTTGGTATGCTCATTTATAATTTGGGCTATTGTGCCCTGACTATGTATTGCGTTTCAATCAAATTTTGTTAGCAATGAAATTTCTGGTCTTCTATCCATTGGATATAGGAATCCCTGCCATCTTGTGAGTTATTGGTCTAACTAAAATAATTTGGGATATGATGTTGCAAGTTTGCAATTTTTAATTATCTGAATGGTGTAGCTGCAAGTCAAAGTTTTCAATTATCCAACTGTTTCATTCTTTCAGAAATTCATCCTACACAATTATAACCGGAAAGCTTCGAATGTAGAATGATAGGGTGACACACAAATGTTGACTTAAGATATCTTTGAGCCAAGGGACAGCATGGCACGAGCAGAATGTAACAATATGAGAAATATTAAAAGAACAGATACTAACAGGTACAAACATTAGAACAACTTGAGGTTCTCGCTATGCTCTGAATGTTGAAGTTTTGAGTGCATATTTATAGGTTGCATTTCCTTTGATTATGAAAGAGTGACAAAGAGGAAAAGAACTCTAATTGTGATTGCAGTCAATAAAAGTAATGGTAAATGCTCTTAAAATGCTCTTAATATAAATTGGAAACACAATGATCTTCTCATAGATGTAGCAAATCTTACGAAGATCACATGGGCATGTATTCTTCTGCATTTGACTATTATGCCACTCAAAAGTCTATGCTAGATAAACTCTTATATTGACATGACTTGTACGTAACTCCTCTGGTCATGCAAATGTACACTCGACTCGACACTTTTCTCCAAAATGAATGAGGAAGTAAGAATAGATCGAGGATGAGGCTACAGACAGTCGCAATACAGTTAACAATTTCACCAAATCAACAAGTAGAAAAGAGTGAAAAAGAAGAGAGGGAGATAGAGAAAGAGAGATTTGAGAGAGAAATAGTGTCAAAGTTATAGTAAACAAAGCAGATTAAAGTTTGAAACTTAAAAAACCTATTTTAATTGGGCAACTAACTAAGGAAATAAACCTAATTTAACACAAACTGGAATTTAAAAAACCCTAATTAATTGAATTCGTTTTGCGTCGCATGTAGACTTTAAATGTTGCATCCTTCGGCTGAAAAGAACTCAATTTTGATGAGTTATGCTCATGATAATCATCTAACACCTTCGAATTAAGTTGGTGAAATTTCGCTTCAATAACCCAAGTAGCATATAGGTGGACGATTTGTGGATGAAGGCTTGGTTCGAGTAAGAGTTTGGGTGGTGGCTACTCTGAAGAATTGTTTTAATAAAAATGACTCTTCTAATCCGGTTGGCTAAGAAACCCGACAAACGGGTTAGAATTCAGAGCCAATTGAATTAACTAGACTGGTGTGCAAGTAGCCCTATCAAAACCCAGTCATATTCATGTGTTTTGTAATTAATTAGTGAATTGTGTTGGGCGATCCACCCGTTTGAGGCCTCTTTCTGTTAATCAAATGGAGATTACAGTACAGACTTGTCGCTTTGACCTGTAAGATGAAAAGGAAGATATTATCTACCGAATCATATAAATTATATATAACCAAACTTTCGTATTTACAATCAACTACTTACTAATAAATATTGGTTTTTAAATAATTTAATAAATATTCAATACCCACCTGTTCAACTAGTACCCATCGATCTAACCATTGACCCGGTGACCTGATGCTTTGACCGGTCTAATAGTCAGGACGAGTTCAAAAACTATGCTTCAAACTTCCCTTTTTGCATGCGTGCAGTTGGCCAGTGGAATCTTCAAGCTCTGATACCAAACTGATGATTAAATATGGCAGTTTACACTAACTAAAGTGTTAACCAGGTTTACACAAACCTAATTTAAGTAGGTAACCAACTAAGGCAATAAACTTAATTTGTACAAAAATTGGAATTAAAGAGACCTTAATTAATTTAATTTCTTTTACGCTTCATGTAGACTTTAAACTCTGCATCAGATTGCGTGGCAGAAAAGGAAATGTAGCCAATAGTTCTACCCAACTAAATTTAGAAACAACTAGAAAATATAGAAAAAATGAAGTTCCTTTAAATTTTGAATTTGTATGAGTGTATTTTGCTGTTACAATATATGAGGAATATGGTGAACGCTTTTTTGATAAAAGAGTTAAGTACTAATTTTGACACAGTTATGTGCATATGAGATACATCACATAGATTGTTAGATGGATTGCCTTTGATACTAGAAAAATAACCTAAGCGGTCAACTCCTGGTGGACCCCAACTGAAAGGTGCTAGATGGACTAACGGCAAGCGAGATAGAGAAATCCGCCGGCTTTATGTGTAAAACCTTGCCGTGGGGGAGTCTTTCTCAAATTAGAATAAATAATGTTTTTGAACAAGAAAGAAACTGGGAGCGGCTAGAGATGAAAACATCTCAGAAATAGCGATTATATGGGCTTATAGGTATTCTTTTCGTGGATTGGATGGGAAAAATTTAGTGTACTGATGTGGAAGGAAGATAATGCCATAATGGTGTCCTCCATCTACCGATGCTTCTTGTTTGTTCATTTGTTTGACATTTCTTTTAAGATCACGTTAACATTGGGAAACCTCTTAGATGTTGTTTCCTTATTCAACGTGTCGTTTTGTCATGCCTTAACGGACTTGAATACTTGATATAGGGTTGGTTTTGCATTCCTGGAAGATTAAAAATTAAGGTCCAAATTTAGTAAGATTTAAAATTTTATGTAATTGATAATGATTGTTTAGCTATCGTGTCTAATAATTGGTGTTTCTAGTTTGATTGTATGTTTTAATTTATAGGTTGATGAATATGGATAGCATACATCTATCTATCTACTGCAACAACATATTCATGGTCCCCCCTTAACTAAGGATGGGCATCTAGACCGCAAAACTGACCGCTCAAACCGAACCTTGTTCTAGTAAAAAAATAATAATTTTAACCTAATAAGTAATTACATACAACTTCTCTCTCACACATTCAATTCATTCTCCTCTCTTGCTAGTCTACCAAAAACAAAAAGAAATTTCTCTCTCATTTCTAATGGCGCCACCCACTGGCTCTGCCGCATTCCGTCGCGCTCTCCGTTGGGTGATCTTCATACGTCGCACCACATGTTTTCCCCTCCGGCGCACGTCATTTAAGTTTTCAAGGTAATATCTCAACTTATATATTTAATTTTAGGGATAATCTCAGAATTTTTAGGTTTTTAAATTTCTGAATTTTAATGTTTATTTCTGAACTCATGTATTTTAGTCTATGCTTGTTTACAATTAGGATTAATTTCTGAGTTTTAGTTTATTTAATTTCATAGTTGCATTACGTCTTTCTTTTTTTTTTTACCCGTCTAGTTTTTCTCTCTTCATTCTTTCTTTTTCTTACCATCGCAGCTAAATCGATTGTGCTTTTTACAAGCAAAGAAAACAATTTCCAAACTTATTTGGGCGCAAGTTAAATTTCTGAATCTTAGTTTATTTAATTTCATAGTTGTATTACATCTTTTTTTTTATCTTTTACCTGTCTAGATTTTCTATCTTCATTCTTTCTTTTTCTTACCATTGCAGCTAAATTGATTTTGCTTTTTACAAGCAAAAAACAATTTCCAAACATATTTGGGCCCAAGTCCAATCTGATTTAATCAAATAGAACTAACCCTAGTGTGTTCGGTTTCACATTAATGGTGGGGTCGGGTCAGTTTGAAATACTAAAGCTGAACCAACTCGACCCCTGCCCACCCTCTGCTTAATGGGTGCATATAATACAAAGCACCATACTGATAATGTGCTGCATATTTTGTTTGTTTCACAAATAAAGCAAATAAAGTGTTACTTCCTCTGTCCCACTGTAATTGTCACAGTTCACATTTGTAATTGAAAATACTAAATGAAACAGCATAAAAAGTTAAGTTTTCCCTGGAAAAGTTGACTACAATTTCATCAGCGATGGGTAATGTGGGGCTGGGGCATGTTGATTTCTTTTTTAATCTCCTTGGACCTGCAAAACAAATGGCCCGAGACTTCATCACACCACTTACCCAACTGTTTTTCCATTTGTTTGCTGCTCTTCGTAGTTCTTCTAATGATAATATTCTGTAAGCTCTCTCTTTTCCTTTCTTTTTTCCTTTATTTTGGAAACAAATTACCTGCCTACGTGGGTGTGCTCTGGGAATAGGTATTAAAGAGTCATTTGTTGCTGGTGTAATATGTGGTGCTCTAAGGGGTAAGCATCATTAGATCACAATGTAACATTTATAAACACTGGAATTTGAGATGATAGATCAATATTCTCTAATTAATTGAAGATGTTAAATGGAGTTCCAATTAACTGCTAATGAAATAAAGAAAGCAGACAGCCTTAGGCACAAGACCTTGCTGTAGGAAAGTTTTTCTAATCAAGTTAAGAAACAAACTCGCCACAGAAGGCTAACAGATAAGAGCTGATTGCTGGAGATGACTTGGTTAAAGGAATCTGTGGGAGAAGGTTTTTGAATGAGGATATGGTAGAATAGAGTGGACAGGGATGGAGCCCCTTGGCCTTGTCTCTTTTGAGGGAGGGCCTAGCCTGCTGGACTGGGCAGAAATGCCTAGTCCATGTGCAAACTATTAATCCACAGCCCAGGTCAATTATAAAATGGCCAAAAGCATCAAATTAAACCTAATCTCTCTATCTCATCTCTGCAGAATTTCTGCAGATGGGCCAGAGCCGCATTACAATTTCCCTTCATCAATTTTTCCTTCTTTGTCAGCAGCCTCTTCAATCAAATTCCGTCTAACACATAACATAATTCCCTTTTAAAAAATTCGGTACACATTTTCCAATTTACTCAACAATTTCTTGTCTATGTTTTTCGGATAAAATCTCCCTGGCATTTCTTCTTAAAATTCATACTCTCTTTTTGTACTTTTAAGATTGACCATAAAATTTTGAAATATAGTTGTTGACTTATTATGTATGCTGTGGGAAAAATATTATATTTGTGTGTGTTTTTTAATAGTATTTATGTTTTATTTATGTCTCCATTATAAGTTTCTGCAGCACCTGTTTCATTTCATTAGAATCTATGATGACAGAAGTCTATTTGCTTGTATAAAAGGTATGGCATTGGGCTGATTTTGATAGATGCTACTCTATAAAATAATTAGATTAACAGAAAGTTAATTTTTTTTTTCGAACTTTGACAAATAAGACAGACAGATTAGTGCAATTCTGATGGACTATATTAGCAATGATTGCAATTTGTTTATGTCCATAATAGGTTCAATCGAGTTAATTCATGTTATAGTTTGGTGTTTATGCATTGCATTAGTGGTAAAAGTAGAATTGTATTGCATGGCATTAGTGCACATAAGTCACGCCCTCACTAGAATAATTCCTGGCTTTGTCCCTGAGAGTGGAGCCAAGGAGCTGAGTCTTGGAAGCTAACGAGTCTAAGGACACGATCAAACTTAAAAGTAGTGAATGTGCATAAGCTTAAAATGAATGCTGCTTAAGAAAGCTAATTAATCGACTGTTTGTTGCCAAAACATGGTTGACACAGTTTTCTGACCAACTGGGTTACACTCAGTCTACATGTCTCTGTACATAATATGCAATAAGTCTAAAACATGGTCAATAAAAGTTTGATTTCACCATTCTTATTGTTTTGTATCTATTATGTCTTGGTAAAATACTAACTTAATCATTTATATTTGTATATATAATATGTAACGATTCTTTTTAACTTCTTAATTGTTAGAAATTACTGTGTACTATCATATTGTTAATAGTATTTATGAAAATATTTGTGTGAATCTTAATAAATAAAAATATTTTATAATAAATATCGAGTGCAACTGATAACTAATCAGTTGAAAAGTAACCTGATGACCAGCTACTTAGCAGAGCACATGGCTACGCTGAGTCTGGTAAAATGTTCCATTCCAAACTTGCAAGAATATCATGGATGGAATAATGTTAAATCTTTCATTGGTACTGACTCATCTCCACTCACATGTACTGTTGCTTTTCACATGTTTTTTCAGCTATTTAGCATCTGCTTGTTTCTTGCTTAGAGCTTTATTGCAAGAATGTGAGCATCTTTTGAAGCTATTGTGTTCTCTCACGTTTGTGTCTCTTGCATGTCATGTAATGGGCTAATAGACGGTCAGCCGCAATGTCAAAGGGTAGAAAGATGAGGTACATAGCTGAGCTTGAAAGGAAACTCCAGGCTTTGCAAACGGAAGAAACGTGCTTGTCTGCAGAGTTGTCCCTGTTGCAGGTGATGTCTATTCTCGTTTAAAATCCTGTTAAATCTCTTAGGAAGTCCCCCCTTCCACCCCACATATGCAGGCACATGCAAACAGACCAAAAAACTAACAAAATGTGAAAGAAGGAAAAAGTAAAAGAAAATCACCTCCTCCTTTTAGTCCTTGACTGATTTAGAATGGCATTTTTATTCTCCAGGAGTCTATGACTCTGGTACCAGGAGGTTGTCACTCCGCTAGCTAGCAGTTGTTTTTTTCCACCCTCCCATGTAATAGATAGTACCTGTTATTCTCTCACCTGGTTGACAGCATCATTTACTATTCTTTCCATGTGCGTCGAAGATGAACGGGGCTAAGCAACTGCTGAAGCTGTGAAGTCGAACTTTGGGCGCAAAGACTCTCTCATTATGTTTTGTAGTAAAAAACACAATAACAAGGCATAGCAATAAGGGAAAAGATGTAGTTTATAGGTCATAGTGCTTGGTCTCAAGGACTGATTTTTCTACTACTACTTGCTTTTCTCCCCTCTTTAAATTCACTATTTTGCACCTATATTTATATATACAAGAATGATGTTATGTGCTGACCTATTCTTTGCTTCTCCCAAACAGAAACGTACAGATGACCTTACTGCCCAAAACAGTGAAATGAAATTGGAGTTGCAAACAT
Organism: Fraxinus cuspidata; assembly: GCA_903798385.1. NCBI lineage: Eukaryota > Viridiplantae > Streptophyta > Magnoliopsida > Lamiales > Oleaceae > Fraxinus > Fraxinus cuspidata. The sequence continues at coordinate 9,933 of CAIGRP010130254.1, forward strand.
TGGAAAGACAAGTGCACTTAATAGACGGTAAGAGTTTATCCTTAGCTATCTTTGCGGGAAGGTTTTGGTTCCAATCTTTCTTACCATCTTCTTCACAAGGAAGAAAAATTGAAAGTAAAAGGCGCAGACTTGAGATGACACAGACCTCAGAGCGTAGAACTAGGCTGTTTCAACTTTCACACTTTTGACCATTCTCTCTCATTTGAACTTTTGAAATTGTTCCTAAAAGTAGATATCCTATGAGTGTTGGTGATGCCTCCTGCAGCTTTCTAAACTGGGCTGCCAGTAAATAACAATGTGATTTCAAATATCCTGTGTTTAAACTACAAACATGCAGACGTGATTTTATACTAGGCCAACTTACTAAAAGGTAGATTTTAGATTATTTACTGGTGCATCATCCTTCTCGAAGTGATATTGAAATCATTGAATAGGTGAACGATTTGTACTTCGTCAATGCATTGAATGCAACGGAATTCAATTCTTAGCCTTTCTCCAGAACTTTGATTTTTTTTTTCCTGGTAGACTCGAAAAATTCCTAAATGATGTTTTCTACTCTTCTTTTCTCCTTAAAAACATAGCACTGGATGAAGCAGTAAAGGAAGAGGTCCAGCATCTGGAAGTGCGGACGGGTCGATCAATTCAAAATGGCGAACCTATGATGAATCTTCCTGCATCTTATGGAGCCAACCAGCAACATTTTCCTGACAATGATGATATGGATACATTGTTAGCTGTTCAACGATTTCAACAGCTTCATATACATTCTCTGAATCAGCAGCAACGATCTTCAATGCAGCCACAGGCTCAAGCCAGAGACTCGAATCTAAGAGGTTCTGTGCCATCTCCCATTCAAAAAGACAATGCTACTTCAGGCGAATCATCAGAGGATTAGAATCTGGAACCGGTAGATGAACTGGCTTTTGGATGGTTATAACTAGGTCCAGAATCTCGTTGGTTTTGTGCTTTTAGTTAGTATGCTTATGTACATCAAACATAACATGGCTGTGTGCATTTTGTTGAAGTTTAGTTTATTGAATTGCAAAGATTATTATCCAAATATTGTCCTCTTGAGGATTGGTCTTCCATTTGACACTATTTTCCACCATCGTCTCTGCCTTTTGCCACCACCTTCACCTCTCGACTCCACCACAGGTCGGAATTCTCTGATCTGAGGCATTATACCCTAATTTTCTCTTAACAATTATCACATTATCAATTCTAAGGTCTGCTATCTTCATTAGTAATCTAAATTTTGTCTAGTAACGTAGTATGTTACTTTGAAGTAACAAATCATGTTACCACCACCATTACGATGCTTCCCACCGTTGGCCACCGCCTTCCACCACCACCAATCTGGAATTTAACTTAAATAGAATTACATAGTTCGATAGCAAAAATACAAGAAAAATTAAAGCATCTATTTAATACAGAAATAGTTGATTATAGTTTGAAAAATTATGTAGATCATAAATCACTCTACTTGAAGTCTGCGAATAATGGATAATTAGTCCAAAATCTAAGTAAAAGAGCAATCCACCAAATGTCTAAAATAAACAGAAAAGGAGCTCCGAAATTTCTCAATTTTTATTTCAAAATCGATTTTTCGTCGAAAAATGTCGTGCAAGGATCTACTAATTAATCTGTTTACAATCCAAGGAGACGTAACTTCCTTACCCCTTACCCTACCCACTCAAATTAATCTGCTTGATTGTGTGAGAGTTCGTGATATGATTCTATAAATTATTTATTCAGCAATTTCCCTTGTACAGAAAATTGTTGCCAGAATTTTTACAGATGGCAGCATCTGTTTGGTCTTTTTTCTTTTGTTTTTGCCATTGTCCAATAGAAGTGTTATCTGTATGAATTCAGGCACCACTTTTTCTGTACAAATAACAGCTCTCTTATTCTTTATCTCATAAATTATGAGAACAAAATAATTTTGCCATAAACAATATCTTTGGCCTTTTAACTTGACTTAATCCTCATTCTCTTAAAAGAGAGGATGACATCACTATTCATATTGAAACAGAGTGTTCACACTAAATGGTTTCCAACTCATTCTACACTATTTATCACGAATTTGTACTGTTCATCCAGACAACTGAAATTAATGTGGCTGCTTTATTTGACTTACACACAAAAATTATGTTTTACACGGAAATGAAGTTAATGTGGCCGCCTCCCATTGTTGACTTAAACAGATAATTTACTACAGAGTTCTCTCCGGATGCAATAATTAACTGTAGATGCCCTTAAAAAATTATCTTTCTCCTAGACGATTACACCAAACTAAGAAGAAGTAAAAACCTGCAAAAATAGCTCTCGGACGGAACGGAACAAGAAATCTATCCGTAAAGAACAACAAATCCACGATCTCACCAAATTGGAAAAGAAGTAGAAACCAAGCAAATTCATCAGAAATGAGCTACTATTACGAGCTTTGTTAGGTTGTTCGGTTATTTTTTTTCGTATTGGGATCTTACTTATTGTTTCTTTTTGGAAGGACGATTTCATGGCGCAGGTTGTCCAAGTTTTAATTTATCTCCGATTTTGTGTTTTCGGGTGGTTGTTAAAGCAAAACCAATTGTTGTTGTCGAAGAGCTTTCTCTCTGATCCATAACATATGCCAACAAAATGTTTTTCCATGTTTGTCCTTAATGTTTAAATCGAGATTTTCTGTGTTTTGTTTTTAGTGAGTGTAATTAATGTTATATAATTATTACATTTTTAGAAAATTTAAACTGTCAAACATTTTTTTGCAGTTGAATATGAATATATATGCTAATAGATAGTGTTCTTCAATTTTCATAGTTGATACCGCAGTTCAAATATTCAATAATTCCTTCTGGTGCTACTATGGATATTTTGGCATCTTCTGTTGATGAAGACAATATTGTTGTTAACTTTGATGTTGCATCCGAAAGTGGAAACGAATTATACAAATCTTCCATTCACCAACAATGAATTCAAAGACAGTGAAATAGGCGAAGTAGTCTTCAAAATGATTGCAATGATTATCACAAAAGGAGAAATGACCCTATGTTATCTGAAAACAATTCTTTTGTTGTCCAAGAATCCATAATTCATCAAAACTTTACATTTCAACTCCAAATGAGAAGTATATATTTTCAATTCTGAATTAGAAGGATCTTTCAATGGATCGAAGATACCATCTACTGCATATATATATTATCACCTTCTATTTATTGTAAACATTGTAAGGCATGCAAATTTCCTAGAGAAAGTAAAGACTTTTGTTGTTCTGATGAAAAAGTTAAGCTTCTTATATGTGACTCACCAATTGAACTGTATTATTTATTTACTTCTAAAGAACTTTATTGTATGAAATTTAAAAAATTTGCAAAGGGATATAATAACCATTTTGCTTTCACTTCATTTGGTGTGAAATACGATAAAGAACTCTTTAAAGCATACAAATGTATTTACACATTCAGGGTTTAAAGACAAGTGCATCATTATGTAAATGAACTTATACCACAAAATAATACACCTTCTTATATGCAATTATATTTTTATGA